>CAUYPO010083992.1:0-15100 GCA_963574435.1 Cheirogaleus major | reverse complement strand
GAGGGGAACAGTTACCTGTGGCCCAGTCACTCCATCTCCCTGGCCTCGGTTTCATCTGTAAAATGGGCACAGTGTCTGGATGGACCCAGCCTCATGGGGAAGCAGGGCAGCAGGGACAGTGGCCTAGGGGGCGAGATGTTTGCTGCCCGGCCAGGCACTGACTCTGTCTACACCCTCCTCCTCCTCCAGCTCCTGCCCCTCCGTCCTCCCCTCCAGCCTCCCCCTCTGCCCTGCTCCTAGTCCTGGGCTCCTCCAGGCCCCCCCGGCATGTTCCTCCCTCCGACTTCCAGAGCCACCTGGGAGCCGCCTCTGAATGCACCCAGAGGGCCGTCCCCACTGGTACTCAGCACCACACCTGGCTGTACGCAGCTTCCCACACCGAACTCGCCCCACAGGCACCTCTTGGCCTGCACCTGCGCCGCCTCCAGGGTCCCCTCTGCCACCGATGGGACCACCCAGCCCCAGCCCTGAGCCTGGACTCCGCCCTCCCACCCAGCCTCCTCCAAGCTCAGGCCCTGGTCCTTCCCACCGGGTCCGGCTGCCAGCTCCTCTCCCTGGACGCTGCACCCGCCTCGGTCCCTGGGTTCCACGCTGGCCCCCATTCCGTGCCCACCTAGCAGCCAGCGTGGCTGTCTGCACACAGCCGCACAACGTCCACGCGACCCAGCCACGGCGCCCCCGGCACCCGTCCCCGACGAGCGAGGCCACGGAGCCTGCCCCGCCACGGATCGCTGCACACGGCAACCGCACGAGTCCCAGAGAACTAGACCGCGGAGAAACAGCCGGTCCCCAGGGTGACACGCCGCACACGCGAGTCCACTCACAGGACGTTCTTGATACGAACAAAGCAAAGAAACGGCGGAGGCCCCGGGTGCCAGGTGTCGGGGCTGGAGGGCATCGGGGCGGCTGTGACGGGGCCACCGAGGGCCCTGCGGGGACTCTGATGTCTCCACTGCATCGCCGTCTGTGTCCTGACCGAGACGCTGTGCTGAGCTCTGCGCGGTGTCCCCACCGGGGAAACCAGGGGACGGGGACACGGGCTCTCTCTGGTCCTCACAGCTGCCTGCAAATCCACAGTGATCTCAGAATAAATGTTTAATTACAAAAACCCAAACTCCAGATCACGGTGCTGCCCGGCTTAAATCTCTCAGTGCCCTTCGCTGGCCCCGGACAACACCCGAAGTCCTGTGGCCGCCTGGACGCCGTCTGTGCTCAGACCCGCTGCCCTGGGCTTGGCGCGGCGGCCACGAGTGTCGGCCTTCGGGCCTCTGAGCCTCCGCACGGGCTGTTCGCCCTCCCTGTGGGCTCCACACGCCCGGCCGCCCCGCTCAGCCCCCGGAGCTTGGCTGATCTATCGCTGGTCATCCCTTCCCAGAACCTTCCAGAACGCCCCACTGCTGTCGGGTGCTGTGCCTGGGGCCGGGCACACAGCTGACCCCATAGCTTGCCGCCCAAAGGCTGTGGGGTCGCCTGGAGAACCCGAGGGCATCTCAGCTATGGCTTTTGTCCCTCCGCGTCACACCGTGGGGACCGCCCACAGCAGCCCAGCCTTGGAACTCTCCGGTACACAAAGGCTGGGGCGGGAAGACTATGTGAAAAAGTGGGCTGACTGTCCCCCTGTGGGCAGTCTGTCCCCTGGCTTTGCTTCCACAACAGCCCAGTTCTCCACTTCCGAGTACCCCTAACCCTACGCCCTGCAGCGCCGTGTGACACCTGCCTACAGGTGTGTGACTCCTCAGGGCAGGCCACACCTGAGAGCCCCCACTGAAAATCCCTCCGGAGTCTCCCCGCAGTAAGCCTGCCCCCCGACCTCATTTCCTCATTTCCAGACACAGCCTGGGGAAGGGGCGAGTGCTTCCCACGTGAGGTCCCCAGGACCGCGTGGCCCCACCCCAGACTCTGGGCTCTCTTCTGGGCAGCCCAGGTCACGTGAGCTGGATGTGCACAGAGTTTGAGACGAACACTACAGGTTTTTGAGTCAATTTCCCACTTCCGTTGCCTCTCGGAGCCCCTGTTTTCCCACTGCGACACGGGGATCCACATTGTCCCCACAAGGAGACCAGCGAGGTAGGCGCAGGAAGCTCCCAGCCACAGTCGGACACTTACTGGGCAGGACAGAAGGACAGCGGCTGACGCCCAAGTCCACGCTGAGCCGGGGAGGAGGGCGCAAGACTAAGAAGGTTCCGGGCATCCCCGGCGGCCTGCAGGGCAGACCCAGAGGGCAGGGGGCCTCCCGAGAGGGACCGGCGACCTCGTGGAGGTGCAGGGATGGGGAAAGCCCAGCAGCTGTCCTTCAATCCTTTGTTTCAGATCCACTAGGCTGCAGGACTCTGCTGGCTCCGACCTATTTCTCCACCTGCTGTGCAAAATCAGATCAATCTCGGCATGTTTAGGCGTCCATGGAGAATGGAGGGTTCCTCTCTGAGGGTCTGAGGACAAGTCTCAGGGAGTCTGTAAACCCCCAGAGGTGCCACAAAACACTGTGTGCGTGTGGGGACTTGCGTTTTCCCTGGAAGAGGACGCACAGCCTTGCCATGCTCTCAGCAGGTCCACACAACTCTGCAGCCAGCGGGGCGCCACTGCCCACGGCCACGCCACCTCAGCCAGCCACGCCACCTCGATCGCCTCACCTCCTCACGGGGGAGTGGCATGGCTGGTTTCAAGGCATTGTTTTAAGGGATAAAAGAAATAACATCTATGATAAAATGCCCAGCACAATACTTGGAATGAAGTTGATGTTCTAAAAAAAAAAAGTGAGTACCTTTCTTCCAAAGGAATTAGTTCCCTGGCATTGGGATTCTAGGTTATCAAATCCAGTGGGCCCCTTCCAATTCCACATCTGTGGATTCAACCAACCACAGATCAAAAATATTTTTTTACTGCATGTACTACTAGTCCTCTAGAAGTAAGTATGTTTAAAGTAAAGCAACTTGAAACCCTACACAGGGCTTGTTTTCCAAAGAAGACGTATTGTTTAGAGAAGCAAAATTATAAGCTCTACCCATATGTGTTGTAAAACTGTTTTTGAAAAGTGAGGCTTGTGAATAGAAATGTAGTGCCCGAGTCACAATCCACTTAAAACTTGTAACAAATACAGATAAGTTAAAAAGTTGAAAAAATATATTTTTCAGAAAACCACAATAAATATAATACAAATAAAAATACAATGTAACAACTATGTATAGAGTATTTACATAGTTGTAGGTGTCATAAGTAACCTAGAGATGGTTTCAAGCACATAGGAGGATGCGCAGGTGATTCGCAAACACTGTGCCATTTCTTATCGGGCACTTGGGCATCTGCGGATTTTGGTATCCATGGGGGTCCTGGAACCAGCCCCCCAGAATCCCTACAGATAATTGCATGTGCTTGGGAGTACTTTCAACCTGAAGTCTGGAAGACGCTGTAGGGTTGAGGGGACTGAATAGTGTCCCCCCAAAAAAGATACACCCAAACCACCAGCACCTTGCTCGGCAAAAGGATCTTTACAGATGTCGTGAGGGATCTTGAGATGAGATCCTTCTGGATTAGGCTGGGCCCCAAATCTAATGACAGCTGTCCTCAAAAGAGATAGAAGAGGAGAAGACACAGACATGGAGGAGAAGGCCATGAGACAACAGAGATGGAAGCATCACACCGCTCGTCCTAACTGGGACATAGGTATTGTGTTGGGAAATTTTCTAGCCTACTTCATTTTTTAAAAATGCACTGTATTAATTTCATGGACCACTTGGCCCACAGTTTGAAAAGCTCTATCTAGAGCTGCGAGTCTCAGCCCTGCCTATTTGATCAAGTACTCAGGCCAGGACGCCACCCTCAAAGTTTCCAGTTTCCATGGTCCTGGCCGGACCCAAGCCCGGGCCAGTCCTGGAAGCCCTCGGAGTGATTCTGACGTGCAGCTACAGCTACATGGACGAGGGGTCCTCAAGCTGAGATGAACCTCAGAATCACCTGCAGAGTTTTAAAAAGAACTCCAATGTCCAGTCTGCACCCAGAGCACCTCGACCAGCACCTCCAGGGGGGCCCAGGCATCAGGATCTCTCAAAATCCTCAGATGGACCCCGTGCACAGCCATGATTAAAGGGAGCGTGCTGACGCGGCACTTCCTGCACTCGGAACTGCCTGGGCGTCTCTCGAACACGTAGATCCCGACCCCGGAGGTCCACGGTGGGCCTGGGATTCTGCGTTTCTAACAGTCTCCTGGGGAACATCCGTGGTGACTCCAAGGTGCAGCCGGAGTTAGGAGGCACCAGCCTGGACCTGTGGTGCTCCAGGTGGAGGTCGAGGACCCCCAGCGTCAGCATCCCGTGAAAATTGTAAGAAGTCAAAATTCCTAGGCGACATCCCAGGCCCAGCAACTCAGTGGTCTGGCTCGGGGGCCCAGCGGCCGCACCCAGGCAGTGGCGGCAGGAGCGCTCTCCAAGGTGCTGAAGTCTCTTCCCTCTCCTGAAGAACGCCTGCTCACATCAAAGCAGGACCAGGCCACGGCCACGGCCCCACTGCCACGTGGGCTCTCCCCGGCCAGCCAGGCAACTACCGGCTGGGGGAGCGGCTGACTCAGGGAGGGGCGGGCCACCACGGAAAACGTACATGAACGTCACCCTTTCTTCTGATCCTCACAAACCTAAGCATCTTTTTGTCATTTAACGACACAAAGAGCATGGCATACAAAATCATCAGCTCACGGTTGAGAGCGGGTTATGTTTAGACCCGTGGGGAGGACCAGGGAAGGAAAGTCTCTCTCGGAGAAAAACAGCCAAGGTTCCCGCCGCACGGCCGGACCCCCGCCCCACGCTGCCTCCCGCCAGCCGCCGCTGGAGCTCTCTTCCCTTGGGTCAGCTACATTATTCCCGCGTCAGCCAGGGCCACCCGCTAGCGACACCGTGGACGCTATTTTCGGAGGGTGCTGACACTTCCTCCTTCACCGCTCTGCTTCCGAAAGCCGGCAAGTGGCCCGAGGGCTGAGGTGCTGAGGGAGGCTTTGCAGCCACGTTCCTTCCTCAGCTATAACCGGCAACAAAGAATGAGCGATTGCTCTTCCCTTCTCCTCTCCCCCTATGGAACCTTCCGCCCCCACCCCCAAAGTGGCTGACAGTCTGAGGAAAGGCTTTGTCTCCCCTTGCCCGGCTCACTTCTTTTTGTTCCCGAAACCAGTTACCACTGGGGGCATCTCCTCGTGCAGGGACCTGCTCCCTCCCAGCCGGGGCATCTGGATTTTTTTAAAAAGTTTACTTGTCACATTGTCAAAGGCAAGCACCCAAGATACGCCCAGCGGTAGTTTATTTTGTTTAGAGGAGAGAATTCTTCTATCCTCCTTCCACCGAGGGGCATTAGCAGCACACGCGTGTGTTCAAAATGGAAGCCCAGCTCGCCACCGCACCTGCCGTCTGAACTCCCCGTCTACAGGGACGGCGGGGATTCAGAGTTCCTGGTGGGTGGGGAGCGGACAGAGCCGGGAGGGCGCACGTGGCTGTGTTGTGGGGGCCCAAGAGGAACGTGTCTCCAGGTGGCAGGTGTGTTGTGCGCAGGCGCTGGGGTGCGTCTGAATCCTGCCCGTGGGTGTGTGCGATTTGTGTGGGCTGGGGAATCTGGGCCGGTGAACGGGACCCGGGGATGAGGGGAGAGGCCGGGGCGTCAGATGACTCACATCTTCCAGAGTGTGGGAGGGTTTACTTGGGGGGGGTGATTTTGGCCCGAGGGGTTCGATGTACGCGGCATCCAGGAGGAGATGCTTACCTGTGAGGCCGACGACAGCAGGGGTCTGGGGAGTGGAGAAGGCAGTGGTCTCGGGGGGCTGGGGAGGGACGGGGGTGGGTTTGCATGTCTGCACATGTGTGTTTGCCTACAACTCGGGCTCCTGCACCCGGAGGGAAGAATGGGTGTGGAGAAGAAAGAACAGGAGGCACTTTTGCACGAGGAGGTTTGGAGAGGGGTGGACACAGCTCTGCACAGGGCGCCACCCTAGCGTGGACCCCTAGTCCCACCCGGGGTGCATCCACGGGGAGCCTCTACTTCCCACCTGGAAAATGGGAATCTCGAGAAAATCGACCCTCTGGGGTATAAGAATTATGTGCTACAATTCATGTAAACATTTGCCACATACCTGGCACACAGGAAGCAACTAATTGTCGTTTTCATTACCCCATGGTCACGCCTGGCTATTGGTTCTAGGAGTGGTCACTAAGAGCGACAGTCACTTCGTGTGAACGGTAATACTAAAAACAACGGTGAATGATAACGAAAGCTTACTCTACGCCCGGCACAGCCATGCGCTCCATTCTCAACGAACCCTCACCTACCCTACAGGTACTATCATCAGCTCTTCGTAAAGATGAAGAGAGGAGCTCAGAGAGGTTGAGTCATTTGTCCAAGCCCACAAAGCAAGGCAATGGCAGGGCCAGCGTTCGAGCCGGGGAGTCAAGCCGGGGTTGTCGGCCCCAAGCGTGAGCTCCTGTTCCCGCCCCGCGCCCCAGGCCTCCGCGCATGGATCCAGGCTGCTCGGCTCACGTCCGGGAGCAGCACCTGCCTGCACCGGGGGAAGGAGGTGGAGCCGGCAGAAGTGTCCCCAGCTGAAGCGGATTCCAGACCGATTCCAGGGCGTAGAATGCGGTCGCCATTCGTGCGTTATTCACGAAAATCGCCACTTCCCTAAATCGGCACCGGAAGCTGGAGTGCCGTTCAGGAGCTTTGCCCAACATTCCCATCCCCCGTGCACAGGAAAAGTCGGATTGGAGTGAGGACCGTGAACTCATGACGGCTCCGCCTGCCCGCTCAGCTGCCTGGGGGGAAGGCGTGGGGGTCCCCTGTTCTGTCTCAGCAGATCGTCACGCCCCACAGTGGCACTGGCCAGGGGCTGCCGAGGGCACCCGCTCCCAACAGTCACCCCCTTCCTACGGAGAAGCCGGGAAGCTCCTCCAGAAAAGTGCCCCAGATGTCTGGACCCGATCACCTCAGCCAAAGGGTCAAGCCAGTGTCCCCTCATGCAATGTCACCAACCAAAGGAAGAGCTGGCCCCGAAGCCCACGTGTGTATGTCTGCCTCAGTTTGCCTGCAAGAGACCCGAGACCCACGTCCCCCCTGGAGAGAACGTACATGACCTGGGCTCCATTCAGGCTTTGTGACGTGGGGCTGGAGGGCTTGGCCCAGACAGGCGGGGGCCCTGGACCCCCGGCTCACACGGACCGCTGGCCTCGCCTGCAAGATGGACGTGTGACCCAGCAGAACGGCGAGGAGGGAAATGCTTTGGGAAGTGAGTGGGGTTCGAGCTGCTTGCTGGGTGGAGGGCGGAGAGCCCAGAGAGGTCCATCCACGGAGAGAGACTTTCCTCACGTCAGCATCTCGGGTCCCAAACTCCCCGCCAGCCACAGGATCAGACCGTCCCTTCCCCGAATAACCGCAACAGAACCACCACCCGCCTCCCGCAAATGGAAGCCCCACAAGGGCAACAACTATCATCTGCTTTGCTCACTGCTGCTTCCCAGAGCCTAGAACGCCGGGCTTACGGTAAAGGCACGATAAATATTTGCTGAATGAAGGAAAGAATCCCTCAGGCCACGGGAGGCTGGGCAGACTGGGGCAGGCCCGCCAGGCCCAAACATTCTAGGAGGTCTGCAGAGATGACAGGAGCCCGAGACCCTTCCTCCCCACGCCCCACGTGTGCCTGGCCGCACAGCTTTCCTGGAGCGGGCACAGCTGGCAGCACCTCTGGAGGAGGGCTCTGCAGAGCAGCCCGGCCTGAGCCCTGGGGGTGACAACTGCCCCTGGGCTCCCAAACAGCCCAGCTGGGAGCGCCAGGCTGCCTGCCCGCCCGCCTCAGCCACCCACATCTGCTGCCTGGGCCCCGCGGTGCCCGCCTGCGTGCGCACACAGATACACACGCACACACAGACACACACGCACACAGAGACACACACAGGCACACACACAGGCCCACAGCCTGGCACGAGGGGAGGACCGTCTGCTCCCGCCCGGCCCTCCGCGCCCCAGGGTCAGGGAAGCTCTCCAACCTGCTCCGTGAAAACAACAAAGCACAGAAAAGGCCGCCTGAGACGGGGCTGGGCACGGCTTTGACAGGCAGGAGCATTATATAATTAACTGCCCCAGACTCCTCCTCCTCCTCGGGTAATAACGAACCCTGCTTTTCAGTTGCATAAGCCAAAATAATAATTTCTCTGCAGCCCCCGTCACTCCTGGACGTGGCCAGGGAGCAGGTGTTCCGAGCTCTCTCTTCCCGAGACTCGGAGGCAGCAGGCAGGCCGGGAGCACGAGAGCACACGCACGCTCTCGGTGTTTATTCCCGGCAGAAGCACAAGTCATTGCCGCGTCTGGCCCCTCTCCCAGGCAGCCACGCCGGAAAAGCAGCCCAGAGGCGGCAAGGAAGCCACTTCTGAAGACAGAGCTCCTGGACTGGGGGGCTGCAGGGGGCAGGTTTGTTTGGGGTCTGGCTTCTAGGAACAGCAACTGCTCCGCACGCCTCCAACGCGCCGAGAGTGGACGCTGGAGCAGCCAGGCGGGGGGCAGCTGTAAAGCCGGCTAAGCCTCACTGCACAGAAACCATCTCCCAGCAGCGTGGGCTGGCCGCTCACGGGCTTCCGGCACCGGGCTCGGCCCTGACCGTGGTTGCATCTTAGAACGAAGGCGCAGAACAATTCCCTAAACTAATGGTGAAAACGATGCGGCCACTGAGAGGCGAGATTCCTGGGCTCTCGCTCAGCAGATGGGCCTCCCCCTCCTCCCTCCCGCAGGCTGCTTGGACGGCACCAGCCCGCGTCCAACCACCTAGAAGTTTATTGCCTGGCTGTTTTGGTTTGGGCTGCCATCCCCCGCCTCTAGGCTCCCAATCGCTCCCTTCCCCGAGGCTTGGGTTGATTCGGGTCTGAGGAAGGCCCTTGGGCACCGCAGGAAAACAAGAAGTGAAGCTGGGGCCTGGTCCCCAAGCCGACACCAAGGGGGCCTTGCCAGCAAGGGGAGGGGCCTCTCCCAGTCCCCCCTCTGCCCTTGGTGGGTCCCAGAGGTGGCCCGGGGCCGGCCTGGCCTCTCTGGCAGGTCTCAGGCCTGCTCTGGATGATGCACTGACAGCTCGGCGCCGCAGCCCCCGGGGCCTGGCTCTGCCTCTGGAAAGACCCCGACACCCTCCAGCGGGCTCCGGGGCACTGTCCCCCACCAGGCAGCAGGGCAACCTGTAGCCAGGAGCGGCTGTGGCACCCAGGGAGCCCCAGGAAATGCCCCAGGTGCCCAGGGCCCAGCTGGAGGGAGCAGCCCAACTTCCCCAGATATAAACAGGAGCAGCGGGGACTAGGAGAAGGTCCCGCGCGCCCCCAGCCCGACCCGCGCCCGGCACCTACCTCCATCGGAGTAGGTCTCAGTCCCGTATCCGTCCTGCAGCCCGTTGCTCCAGGTCCCTTCGTACTTGGCCCCGTTGCCCGTGCACTCCCGCACCCCGTAGCGCCCCTTAAATCCGTGCGTCCACTCGCCCTTGTACACCCACTTCCCCTTGCTCTCCAGGCCGATGCCGTGGCGCTTGCCCTGCGCCCAGGTGCCCTGGTACGTGTTGCCGCTGGGCCAGGTGTAGACGCCCAGCACCTCGAAGCCGTGGCTCCACGAGCCGGTGTATTCGCCTTGGCCCTTGGGGCCGGTGCAGACGCCATGGCCGTGCGCCTTGCCGTCCTCCCAGCCTCCACAGTAGGACCCTCCGTCGTCAAAATTAAACCTGCCCCCACTGGACATGCATGAAACTCGGTCTGCAAATCCCGCAAACGGTGAAAACAAGCAGGAGGCGATCCACAAACCGGAGTCTTGCGCGGCTGGCTGGCTGGCGTTTTGTTTTGATTCGGTTTCCTAAAGGAAGAATGGGGAGGGCGAAACCCACGGCGGGCAGCTCCGGAGCGGCCGCGGCGCGTCCCGGGGTCGCGGGGAGCGATCCTGCCCGGCGGCGCCGCGGAGCCTGACCGGCGTCTGGCGCTCCCGCTGGAGCCAGGACCGGGGGGAGGGGGAGGGGAGGGGAGGGAGGGGGCAGGAGCGGCGGCGCTGGTGCCCGCGGCTCCACCTCAGCGGCAGATGCCCCTCGCCAGCGGCCCGCGGGGACGGCGCCTCCAGGCCGGGCGGGCGCGGGCGGCTCAGGCCCGGGCCGCAGCCCCCCACCTGCGGCTGCCGCGCTGCGGGCGCCCGAGGGCGGCGGCGGGGCCCGCGGGCGGCGGCACGGGCGGCGGCGCGGGCGGCCGCACCATATTGGGGGCCGCGGGCCGGGCGCGGGGCGGCGGCGGCGGCAGCAGCAATGCGGCGGGCTCGGGCGGCGGCAGCGGCGGCGGCGGCGTGCGCTCCGGGCCGGCTCGCGCGCTCGGGCCGGCGCCGCGCGCGCCCGCACCCGCACCCCGCCCGGCACCCCGCCCGCGCGCCCCCGCCTGCGCCCGCCCCCGGAGCGCGCCGGCCTGGAGAGGGGCGCTGGCGGCCTGGCCGAGGGCGCGGCGCGCAGGCGGGGACACTGGGGCGTCCCGCCCGCGCACCCCCGCCCGGCGCGCGCCCTCCTCCGGGCTGTCCCCTGGCCCCAGCCGGCCTGGGAATAGGGGTCCAGCCAGGGCGCCCCAACCCCCCTTTCCCGGGACTTGGATTTAAAGGGACAGGAACTGCGTAATGGGAAGGCGCCCAGCACCCAGGGCGCGCTGCGCCCCTCCCGGGAGCCAGGAGGTGAGGCCAGCGGAGCAGGCCCTGCAAGCTGGGGAGCCTCTGCCCCTGTCAGTCAGCCAGGGCACCCGACCCTTCCCACCCCGCGCTGGGCTCGGATCTGCTCCACCTGCCCCGGACTTGACTGAGAGGCTCTTTGCAAACCACAGGTGGTTTTTTTCCTGTGACAAAGAATCCATCCTTTTTCCTTCTTGGCAGCTTGGGTCCAAAGGGGGGTGGGGGAGGGGTGCTCGCCTCAGAAAACATGTATTTGGCGAATCCTCCTCCCCTTAAATTAAGTGAAAGTAGAGCCGCAAGCACGTATCTTGAAGCTAAGTCGCCCAAATTCCGTGCGTCCTGCGCCCTGGCCAACAGGTAGCCCCCCCACTCCGGAGGGGTCGCGCTTGGGGGAGCAGAGTCGGATCGCATCCGGCGGTGAGTCTCTCTCTACACATACGCTCCCCTCCACCACTCCCCGAGAGATGTCTGATTCTTGGATTCAAGAATCCTGGGGCCCATTTAAAATGCATTTTCTGGACCACAAATCCGCAGGCAGAAGCCCCCCAGTTCCCCAGCTCTCCTGGAATGTTGCTGCAAGGTGCAGCCACCGTGCACCGACAGGGCTGCCGGGGTCCAGGGAGACGGCACAGGGTCCCGACCTAAGGGAGGGGGCCAGGGTGACAGGCACCTCGGTGAGCCAGGAATGGCCGCAGACCCTGAGATTCAGGACAGGAAGAGGCGCAGTTTGGAGCCTCTGGTGAGCTGGAGACCCTGCTCACACCTTCTCCTGCCTGAGAGATGGACCGTGGTCCCGCCTTTGCCTAAAGGGGCTCCCACAGGACCAGCAGCCCCTCCTGGAGGCTCAACCTTGACCTCTGGCCTTGAGCACCAAAGTCCACCCCCCAAAAGCATCGCCAGCCAGAAGGAGCATTCAGGGGCTTTTGTTCTCTTATGTATAGTTACAGTGTATCAATGCACTTCCCAGTCCTGTCTCCCCTCTCCCACAGGTTTCTCTAGGTGCCTACGGGTGGAATCGCTGGATCCGGGGACTTTCCTGGAAGCTGCTGGTTGCTCTACCAAACATCTGGAGGCATTTACCTCTCACCCTGCAACATACCTGGGTTTGTGGTTCTCTACTTCCTGGCCAACACTGTGTGTTATCAGACTTCCTGTTTTGTTTATTTTATTCTGTTCACCTAAACGGGTATGAAATAGTATCTCAGGGCTGTTCCCGTGTCAGCGAAATATTACGTGTTGCACACGTGTGTGCAGAAGGGCAGCAACGTGTCCTCACGAGATTCAGGTTCCAATCCTGGCGCCAGGGCCCACCAGCTGTGTGGCCTTGGGCAGTCGCTTGATGTTTCTGAGCTCAGTTTTCTCCTCTGTAAAACGGGATCACAGCAGCTCCCATAGGGTTGCCGAGAAAATCCCAGGAGCTGTGTGCCTGGCACAGGGTAAGCACAAGGTAGTGTTGGGGACACCGGCCCTCAGCCTGTTGAAGTGAACGTTGCCGTGACTCTTGTACACTACGCACATCCTTTCTTCCAGTCCGTTTCCAGCCCTCTGTTGCTGACTCAGCAGCCCTTCCTCGCACACGCAGTGCATTGCAGCGGAGATCCTGTTGGAAACCGGTGACTGGTTCCAAGCAGCTACTGGGCAGGTCAGCATCTTCTATCTCTGGCCGGTGCACACCCCGCCCCCTCGCAGTTCTAAGCTCCCCCCCTCCAGCTGACCCTCTCTCCTCTCCCACCGTCACGGTAACTGCGGCAGTGTCAGACTCCATCCTCTGAAATGCAGACATGGGAGGCATTTGCTTTGCACAGTTTGGAAATAGTTTTCCCATTAAATCGGGCTGGCACTATTGATTTCATTTTGGAGGAAACTCTGCAAGGCTATAAACGTAGTACCACCCAGCAATTTAAGAACAAAAACCAGGGAGAAAAGAAAGAAAAGCTATAACCCGCGTGCAGAATTCCACGGCCCTGTGAAGCAGGCACCTCACATCGGTCATCTCACGGACTCTGCGGGGGGAGTGGGATTGCACATCTCCTCGGGAAAGAGACCCTCGAGGGCCTACCCAGGTGAAGAGTCTTCCCAGAGGGGACATGCCGAGTCTGCCTGGGCTCTAGCCCATGGCGTTTCTGGCCCTGAGCCATTGCCACCTGCTGTTCCCTGTGCCTGGCGTCTCCTCCCAGGACTGGGGAGTTTTCGGGCTTCAGCTCCAGAGAGGCTTCCTGGCTTTACAACGTTAGACCAGTCCTCCTTTTGTGTCCCCAGCAGCCTGTGTGCCCTTCAAAGAGCTTGGCCATGATTGGCAGTTCCCTGTGCCCACCTTCTCAGCCGTGCCAGTGTTTTCCGTGAAGCTGTGTGGTGTCCGCAGATCCCCCGTCCCACTCAGTCTCTTCTCGGTGTGCTGTTGACACCCCTCCCATGGAGAGGGCTGCGCTGCGGTCCCTTCCCTAGAGTCCCCCAGTAACGAAGAAGTGACACAATGTGATGTCAAAGGTTAGTCATACACGGTGACACAACTTCTGCCTCATGCTCTTGGGATGCGTGAGCCGGGAACAGAGTCACCATGCTGTAAGGAAGCCCAAGCAGCCCGAGGAGAGGCCAGCAAGGAGAGACACAGGGGCCTCCGGCCACAGCCACAGCCAGCAGCACTTGAGCTGCAAAGTGGGCCACCTTGAAAGGAGACCCTCCAGCCCCCAGGCGGCCACCCCAGCCAAAGCCACATGGAGCAGAGACAAGCCTTTCCCATCACATCTTGTCGTAATTTTAATTTCTGAACAAAATTAACGAAAGAATTTTTTTTTTTTTTGAGATAGAGTCTCACTCTGTTGCCCGGGCTAGAGTGCCGTGGCATCAGCCTAGCTCACAGCAACCTCAAACTCCTGGGTTCAAGCGATCCTCCTGCCTCAGCCTCCCGAGTAGCTGGGACTACAGGCATGCACCACCATGCCTGGCTAATTTTTTCTATGTATTTTTAGCTGTCCAATTAATTTCTTTCTATTTTTAGTAGAGACGGGTCTCACTCTTGCTCAGGCTGGTCTCAAACTCCTGAGCTCAAACGATCCACCCGCCTCAGCCTCCCAGAGTGCTAGGATCACAGGCGTGAGCTACCGCGCCCGGCCAAAAGAAATGTTTTAAGCCAGGCATCATGCAACTATAGCCCAGAGGCCAAATCTAGCCTACTGCCTGTTCTTATAAATGAAATTTGATTGACAACCATGCCCATTCGTTTCTGTGTATCTATGGTGGCTTTCAGACTGCAGCAGAAGAGCCGAGTAGTTGTGATGACACCATGTAGCCCGTAAAGCCTAAAATGTTTACCATCTTGTCTTTTACAAAGGCAGCTTACCAAGCCCTGCATGTGCGTCTGCGAGGACTGCCATGACAAAATGCCACAGACTCGGTGGCTTAAGCAACAGAAGTGTTTCTTCTCATAGAGTTGGAGGCTAGAAGTCCAAGATCAGGGTTCTGGCTGCTTCCGTTTCTGGTGAGGGCTCTCTTGCTGGCTTGTAGACAGCCGCCTGCTCACTGCGTCAGGACCCAGGTCTCCCCTTTGCCAGGCTCCGGGTGGTTCTGTCCTCCTCTGTCCAGCTTCCTCTTCTGCCACCTGCTCCTTCCACCCTGGCAGGCAGTAACCTGGACTCTCAAGTCCCGATTCCTGAGTCCTGGGAGAGGTACTCAGCTTGGGTCAGGTGCTCATTCCTGACCCAACAATCTGTGGTCAAGGGAGTGGGGTCCCAACTCATGACAGTGAGAAGATGTGATTGGCATTTCTAGTGCAAGCAGAGGAAGCATGTTCTGAGCCAACAACTGGGAGTGCGCTCTGTGGATGAGACAGATGACTTGCAACTGAGCACGGAAGAGCTTTGGAAAAGCGATAGGCACAGTTTTATTACCTGACTTACCGAGACCTAGAACTATGTGTGACCCCAGGGAGCTGTCACTGCCCGTTTGATTTCGAGAGGGAGATAATTATGAAAAGACAGGTGGAGGAAGGAAGGAGGAAGATGAGGAGGAGGATAATGCAGAAGTGATTTGGATGGATTAGCAGGAAGGAAAAATAGAGGCTGTGATGGTGATGATGATGGTGATGATGATGATGGTGATGATGGTGATGATGGTGATGGTGATGATGATGATGGTGATGGTGATGATGGTGATGATTGTGGTGGTGATGATGGTGATGGTGATAATGATGATGGTGATGGTGATGATGGTGATGGTGATGATGGTGATGGTGATGATGGTGATGATGACAGTTATGGTGATTATGATGATGATGGTGATGATGGTGGTGATGATGATGGTGATGGTGGTAATGATGATGGTGGTGGTGATGATGATGGTGATGATGGTGATGATGATGGTGATGATGGTGATGATGGTGGTGATGATGGTGGTGATGATGATGGTGATGATGATGGTGATGATG
>CAUYPO010083991.1:0-41990 GCA_963574435.1 Cheirogaleus major | reverse complement strand
TTCTGTTAAAAAATGAGCAAAAGCCAGGCGTGGTGGCTCAAGCCTGTAATCCTAGCACTCTGGGAGGCCGAGGTGAGCAGATCACTCAAGGTCAGGACTTCAAAACCAGCCTGAGCAAGAGTGAGACCCTCGTCTCTACTAAAAATATAGAAAGAAATTAATTGGCCAACCAAAAATATATAGAAAAAATTAGCCGGCTATGGTGGTGCATACCTGTAGTCCCAGCTACTCGGGAGGTTGAGGCAGAAGGATTGCTTGAGCCTAGGAGTTTGAGGTTGCTGTGAGCTAGGCTGACGCCACGGCACTCTAGCCCAGGCAACAGAGTGAGACTCTGTCTCAAAAAAAAAAAAAAAAAAAAAAAAATCCTAACTCAGAGATCCCACACCTCTGCTAGTCCCCTAAAGATGGATTCCTGCAAGCTGAGCACCCTGCCCAATTCAGGCAGACTCTGGGGGGCTCCCCAGGGAACACATGACTGAGCCCACCTACTAGGCACAACTGGCTTCTCTCCCAGGAAAGCACCGACCCTGTTATGAACTGGCTCATGAGCTAAAGCCTGGGGTGGTTTCCACACCCTCCCTGGCAGGCTCCTTTGCAGGTGCACAATGGGACACCCTGGCAAGTGGTACCCAGGAGCAGGGGGCCACAGGCCTGAGAGAGTGGAGCGTCCAGGCAGCCCATGAGGACGCTGCCTGGTCTGAATCTCAACCCCCAGAAGGTGACCAGGGTGCTCACTGAGAGCCTGAAACACGGCAGAGCTGCAGGTGGGGCGTGGGGTCCACTTTTTTGACCTCACCTCTCACTCCTCCCCCAGCTCACTCTGCCTCACCCTTGCCTAGAAGTTTCCCTGCCCTTCCCTAACAGGCCATGCCCACTCCCGCCTCCTCTGCCTGAAACCCACCTCCACCAGCTAGCCACGTGAGGACCTCCTCTCTCTCTTCAGGTGCGCACCTTGCCAGATAGACATCCCCAGCTTGCTCCCCTGCGCCCGCCTTGTTCTCTCCTTGGCACGTGTCGCCGTCTGCCATGCTGTGTATCTATGTGTCGGTCTGTTTTCTGTCTGTACCCACTAGAATGCATGCTATCTCGGGGCAGAGACTTGGCTTTTCTTCACAGCTATGTGCTCAGTGTCTAGGACTTCAAAGGGATTCAACACGTACTTTGTTTTATTTTTTTTGGAGACAGAGTCTCGCTCTGCTGCCCAGGCCAGAATCCTGTAGCATCAGCCTAGCTCACAGCAACCTCAAACTCCTGGGCTCAAGCGATCCTCCTGCCTCAGCCTCCGGAGTAGCTATAGGCACGCACCACCACACCTGGCTAATCTTTTTTTTCTAGTTTTTTAGTAGACATGGGGTCTCACCCTTGCTCAGGCTAGTCTTGAACTCCTGAGCTCAAGTGATCCTCCCATCTCGGCCTCCCAGAGTGCTAGGATTACAGGCCTGAGCCACTGCGCCCGGCCTCAACACATACTTTTGAACAAATGAGTGAATAATGGCTTGAGAAGGGAGTTGCCCTGAGAATGTACCATTTGAGCTGCAGCAGCCATTGGAGATCTGGGGGGAGGTCTCCAGACAGGGGGCGCAACTCTAAAGACCCTGAGGCAGCAACGAGAGGCAGAAAGGGGCCCTCATGGCCAGAGCAGAGTGCGTGGGGAGCATGGAGCAGGAAGTGAGGACAGGGCAGCAGTGCAGAGCACTGTCTGCCTTGCCAGGGACTTTGGAGTTTATCCCTACAGTCCCAGGAAGCCGGTGGAGGGCTTTCGGCAGGACAGTGCGCTAACCTGATTCAGGGATGCGTGGGCTGGCAGGGAGCAGACTCTGCGGCTGGCAGAGGCCCATGCCAGGAGGCGTCCTCAGAACCCAGAAGTGCGGAGAAGCCTCTGGCTGCCCTGAAGCATGAGGTTGCTGAGGGAGGGTTTCATGGAGGAGGGGACATCCTTATCTTCCACAGGACATCCATGGTGTTTCCTTACATTCAAATAACATCCTGGTCTGGCCAAGAAGGACACTGTCACAGCCTCCACTTGCATAACAAGCAATAGCAGCCAGTTGAAGAGTCCAGGCCCATTCTCTGTGAGCCCTCCTCTCAGGCAGAGAAGATGCAGGGGGGAGGAGCCCAGCTGGGGGAGGGTGCAGTGGGGGAGGAGCCCAGCTGGGGGAGGGTGCAGTGGGAGAGGAGCCCAGCTGGGGGAGGGTGCAATGGGGAAGGAGCCCAGCTGGGGGAGGGTACAGTGGGGGTGGAGACCAGCTGGGGGAGGGTGCAGGGGGAGGAGCCCATCTGGGGGAGGGTGCAGGGGGAGGGGCCCTGCTGGGGGAGGGTGCAGGGGGAGGGGCCCAGCTGGGGGAGGGTGCAGGGGGAGGGGCCCAGCCTGGTGCCTGGGCTGTCTGCTAAGCCACTTGGGATGTACTCCATGAGGGTGGCTGCTCGCCAGACCAGCCACGTCTACACTGTCAGGTCCCACAGGAAGCAGAGGTGTGGGTGGTGGTGGACCTGGCCCCTCTCTCTAGCCCTCAAGGCAATCTGAAGCACAGGCCACACCACCACAATGAAGGCAGAGGCCCTACTGCTCACACAGGCAGCTCCGGCCACAGGGCCAGATCCAGAGTGGGCTGGCGGGCTGCCTCCTCGGAGGCGGTGCAGAGATCTTCTGGAAGCAGGCTTGCCAGAACGAGGAAGATTCCCATCCTTATACTCATTTAACCCTGAGCCACCCACCTCCTCTCCAGGCACCAACTGTATCCACAAGGAGTGAGGCAGTTTTTAAAACCACTCAGAAAAGCCATCTTCTCACTTTTGTCGCAGGACCATGAAAATGGCTCACCCCCTTTACATAACCAAGGGAGACCTTCAACACAGAAAAGGGGAGATGTGCCCAGAGGAGCCCGGTGTGCTGCGGAACAGCCTGCTGCTTCGAAGAGAGCAAACACACCAGGGCACCTCCCTGGTGGGGCACCTGTGCCAAGGCAGGCAGGTGTTTAGCATGGATAGGGAGCACGGATATGGACCTGGATAGGGAGGGGCTGTAGCTGCCCAGGGGCCACGGATGAGGCAGGGGCAGGGAACCCAGCCACCCTAAGAGGTCTGGACATCATCCTGGGAGGATTTCTGTCAGGAATTCAGAAGAAGGATTGAGTGTCTTAAATGTGACCACAGGCCTTCATTGTTCCAGGAAAGAACTCACTAGATCCTGCTTGATTGGGAAAATATTCACATCTGCTTAGCCGGCTGGGCAATGTGTAGAACATGCCGGCAGAAGCAGAACCAGGACGCAGGATGAGGGTGTAGGATGTGAGATGGACAAAGGATGCATGCCAGTCAAGAGTGCTCTGTGGCCAGCACGGTGGCTCACGCCTGTAATCCTAGCACTCTGGGAGGCCAAGGTGGGTGGATCATTTGAGCTCAGGAGTTCAAGACCAGCCTGAACAAAATAGAGATCCCCTCCTACAAAAAAGTAGAAAAATTAGCTAGGCATGGTGGCACACACCTGTAGTCCCAGCTACTTGGGAGGCTGAGGCAGGAGGATCCCTTGAGCCCAGGAGTTTGAGGTTGCTGTGAGCTACAATGATGTCACTGCACTCTAGCTGGGGTGACAGAGAGAGATCCTGTCTCAAAAAAAAAAAAAAAGAATCCTCTGTGATTTTCAGTAACAAGAACACCCCTCCCATCCCTTCAAGCATTCACAATATGTGGGATGTAGGGACTGTGGGGCGAAGGCTGGCCCTGGAGCTCAGCATCACGGGCAGAGACTCTGCCTACAGACCAGCCTGGGCTCGCTGCAGACTCTGGCTGTCATGGAAATAACCTGGAACTTTGGGGATGGGGTGGGAGGGCGCGGGACAGGCTGTGATGCCATCATGGGTGGGCCTGCTGCCAGAGCCCAGCCGAAAACGAAGACCCTCCAGGCCCAGCCATGAGGGAGGAAAGAGATGCAGGGGAGGGGTGGAGAGAAGGAGCAGCCAGCCCCTTCCTGGTGCCAGGAAACAACAGGGCAGCCTCAGGCAGATCATGACAGCCTCTGAGACATGCTTGACACAGAGTCACACACGTAGGGGTGCCACCAGCAGATGTGCTGTATCCCACCCACTCTTGGGGACTTGCATTTCCTTGTCCGTCCAATGGTGGTGATGTCCCCCAGCTCACAGCATGGTGACGGCGACACAATGCCCAGCCCACTGCCTAGCACCCCGGGCTGCACATCACAGCTGAGGGTTGCATGCTCCTAGGTGCCACCACAGTCCTTGAGGCTGGCACCCACCCAACCCCTATCCCTCCACCCAGAGTCCTCACGCTCTCTCCAAAACCCGGAACTGACCCCTCCACGTCCCTGCTGCAAACCTGCCCATCACTCCCCACGTCCTGCAAGATACAGGGCAACTGCCTTAGCCTGACGCGCAGGGCGATTACCCAGCCTGGCCCACGCTTCCTGGATGGGCCACCAACCACAGCCGCGCACACCCTGCTGGTGGCCAGCACAGACACTTCATGGCCTGGTCTCTAGGTCTGTGTCACTGACCAGGTGGGTGCGGGTGGCATCCCATGCACCCATTGGGAAGCACCAGAGTCTCACACCTCAGGGTCTTCAGACATGGATCCATATCCGCTAATCCCAATGCAGCCTTGGGCAAAGCAGTGGCCTGCCTGTGCCCAGGTCCTGCCGTAGAGGGAGGGGACATGGCGAGAGTAAGAAGTCATGCCTGGGCAGCACGGCAGGCATCCCATTGCTGCCCCTGCCCCTCACATTGCTGGTCATCTTTCCCTGATTTCTCTCCACTGGGACAAAGCAGAAACTAGGATGTGAGCGGTCACACAGTGCATGTTCCTGGTCCTGGGATTGGTCCAACGACCTCAGTCGCCCAGCCAGAGTGAGCCTCAGGGTTCCTGGGCCGGAAAGTCCCTCATCCTACAGGTGCCTCAGGGTGCTCTTCTCTGGGATGGGGCTGCGCAGGGGGGGCAGCGGGAACCAGGCTAGGGATGAGTCCAGGAGCAGAACCAAGAGAGCCCCAGAGGACTGGAGCTGGTTCTTAGAGACATCACTTGAATGGCTGGACCAAGCCTCACCTGCAGCCAGAAAGAGTATCTCTGGGCTTGTCAGTAACATGAGCCAATAAACTCACTTTAGAGTTTAACCCAGTTTAAGTGGGTTTTCTGTCACTTACAATGCAGGTTCCTAGTGGACACTGCAGCCTAGCCCTGTGCCAGGGCATCGTAAGCATGCAGTCAGCTACACCTGCTCCATGACCTCACCGTGATGTCATCAGGCCACTCTATCTTTGCTCACCCCTGTCCCATCTGCATCTTTGAATCCTCAAGACAGAGACCATATCAGGCACCTTTGCTTACTAAAACCTTCTTGTGGTCGGCCCCAAACACACTAGTGCTCCAATGTGCAAGCTGAATGAACGGTCGCTAGAAGTGCCAGTGAGTATGGAATGCAGGAGTAGGTAAGTGCGCCAGAGCTCCGCCTGTGCCAGTTCCGGACCTCTCTCAGGGGCCGCGGGAGGGTTCCAGGGAGAGAAAGCTTGAGGCGCATTTATCTGGAGAGAGCCTTTGCCATGCTGTGAATGCTCCTCCAAGGGGACAGGTGTAGGGCACCCTCCTTCACCGCTAGCCTAGTGAGGGCACTTCCACGGGGTCCCTTAGAGGCCTTGGACACAGGGGCTGGTGTCTGACTCCCACGTGGGAGCAGCGTCTGCAGAGTTGTCGCCATGGGATCAGATTCTGAGTGGCTGCCGCTGGGAGCAGCGTCCCTCCTCGTGTCCCGCAGGGCCAAGGATGCAGGACGCTCCTGGGGACCCTCAGCCCGAGAGGACAAGGGAACTTGAAGAGGAGGCTGCACACAGTGAGCCTGCAGGAAGAAACAGATGCTGAGGACGCAAGGAGGGGCCGGCAGAGGGACAGGCGCATCATCCCCATCACGGAAGTTGCGGCAGGAAAAGTCCAGCAGGGAACTTTCAAGGCACCGTCAGATGGCCCACGTGAGAGGGCAGCTGCCAGCACCCTGCAGGTGGAAAGCAGGACGCGGCGGCCTCCCTGGCGGCCAGGGCTAGGCTGGCAGCTGGAGAGAGGCTCTAGACAGAGGAATGGGGAAGGCAGCCTCACCGACAGGGGACATCCAGCCACGTTTGGAGTTGAGGCCACTGTTCTAAACTGGACATACTCATTTCTGAATGTAGTCTGTGTCAGACCTATAGCCTGAGCATGAGCTGAGAGGTCCTGAGACCTGGCCGGTTTTCATCTGGGGAGGACAACACCTCCTCCAACCAAATGCATCTTAAGGGTACAGCAGAAAGACTCCTGCGTTGAGACTTCATTGGGAGAGGTGCTTGTTCGCCAGTCCAGTGGAATGCACCAGCTTCCGCTAGCTGCGCGCCCGCCCCGCACACTCTCACTAACGCACTCTTATAACACGTGTTTATTTTATGGGTCGATAACTGTGTGAAGTGGAAATGCATTATTGGTTGTCATTTTTTTAAGGACTTACAAAGTGAAATGCTTCTTGAGACATTGGTTTGTGGTTTTAGCTTCCTTTTAAACAAACTCCTTTCTTGCTTGCATTGAACATGTTCTTCTGGAGAATTAGTATTTTAACAAGTCCTTATATTTGTGTTAATTTTCCTCACCATCTTTATGGAGCTCGTTAGTTCCGTCCGTGGCTGCGTTGTCTCTTGCTGTGTCCCCTTTCCTTATGGCGCCACCTGTATTTCGCCTTCCTGGACCCGACCGCGTAGCGGGGTCAAGGCACAGGCGTGGAATGCAGCGCCGTCCAGACGCTGCTCCGCGGTCTCAGGTGAGGCCTTTGCCTCCCTCACTAAGCACCAAGAACCACGTCTGTGAAGCTGAAATAGTGGCCGGTGGCCGTGAGCAATGGAGAGCACGACCTCGGCAGCCCCCGCCACAGTGCGCACTTTGAACTCCGTGTCCACATGCCCCTGCCGCCTGTCCTCTCCTTCCTTCCAGAACTGAGACAACATGCAACCGTTTAACCTTTTAATTTTTTAATGACCTTTTAAATCATCAGGAATCCCTCATGATGTCTAGGGTTGATAGGGGTCAAGGTTTCTTTTTCCCTAGATTAAAATCCAACTTTCCATTTACACCTATTTAACAGCTCCTCCATACAGGAAGAAATTACTTTTGTGAACTTATTTTAAAACCTGGAAATTGTTTGAACATTTATTTATTTGTCCCTCTGCTACAGATCACAGCGTCTGCTAACACAGATGCATGCAAGCCCCTGGCTTATTTTTTCCTACTGAATTCTTCCCTCTCCTCGCACCCCCCATCCCATCCCTCCTTCTGTGGATGCGTATCTAGTGAGTCTGACCCATCCTGAACGACACACGCTTCCCTGGGAAGTACCGGGGTGGAACTGAGCGTGGGTTGCTTACTTGCACACACAACGCTGGGCTGTAAACTCCACTCATCTCACTGTTGCTTTCATTTGCATTTCTTTGACCACTGGTGTGTTTGAGTCCCTTCAGACACTAGCTGGCCATTGCAGCCCCTCCTGAAGATACCGCCTCTTCTCCCTTCTCTTTGTTCTGTTGGGTGATGTGTCTCTTGCACAGACTGGCAGGTACCTTTCTACATTCTACTAGTCCTCCCTTAGCACTTGCGAGCAGCACAGACATCTCCCGCCTTCCCTCTGTTGACGCGGGCTGTGCTGCTCTCACTCGGCAGATAGCCTTGATTTGGATTTAGCCAAATCCATCCACTTTCCCCCCTAGTGTGCACGTGGGGAGTTTTGTTTAAGAAGTCTTTCCCCAGCTCCAGGTCACAAAAATGTTAGCCTGTATATCCTTCTGCCGACTTGCAAGCTCTCCCTTCCATCCGTAGGCCTTTTATCCGTCCAGAAGCCACCTGGGTACTGATGTGACCCTGAAGTCCAGCTCCAAAGTGAGCCAGCTTTTCCAGCCTCTTCCTCTGAACAACCTGGCCTCTCTCCACCCTCTGCAGTGTCACCTTTGTTGTACACCAAATTCCCACACACACTGGGGCTGTTTTGAGCTCTCTGTTCTATGGTCGCATGTCCTGGCCTGCGCTGTTGGCGGGACCACAGCCTTGACAGCGCTGGGACACCTGCTCAGAGCTTGTCCTGCCTGCTCCCTGCTATTACTTGGACATTTTCCAAAATTGACTTAGATCTTTGTCTTAATCTGTTCGAGCTGCTATAATAAAATACCATAAACTGGGTGGCTCATAAACAACAGAAATTTCTCTCTCTCAGTTCTGGAGGCTGCGAAGTGCAGCATCAAGATGCTGGCAGATCTGGTGTCTGGTGAGGCCTCTTCTTCGTTCGTTGATGGAGCCTTCTTGCAGTGTACCCACGTGGCAGAAGGGCCAAGGGAGCCCTCTGGGGTCTCTTTCATAAGGGTATTAATCCCATTCGTAAGGGCTCCACCCTCCTGACCTAATCACCTGCCAAAGGCCCCACCTCTAAATACTATCACATTGGAGACTAGGTTGAAACATGAATTTTGGGAGTACACAAATATTCAGATCATAGCATTTTTCTTATACCTTGATTCTTCCACATAAATTTCATAATGAGCTTATTGACCCTCTCAACAATTCCAGCTAGAATTTTGATCAGGATTGCATTTAATGAACAGATGAATCTGGAAGAGTTGAGAGCCTGGTAACATTAAGACATCTCCTCTGTGCACACAGCATATCTTTTCATTTAGTAGCAACTTCTGCTACTGTTCTTTACTGGACTATTCCATTTTTCTATAGTGAAGTCCTGTGCATTGTTTGTTAGGCTGACTTCAGGATGGTTTTTAAGTTTCTGCTGTTGCAAATGGTGACTTTCTTTTCAATTTCTTGGTTACTTTTCATTAAAACCTTTTTCCTACAAAGAATTTTACAGTATTTTTGGATATTAACATTTTTATAGTACATTTGCTGCATATACGGTTTTTTTTCTGAGGCAGAGTCTCACTCTGTCACCCTGGGTAGAGTGCTGTGGCATCACCCTAGCTCACAGCAACCTCAAACTCCTGGGCTCAAGCAATCCTCCTGCCTTAGCCTCCTGAGTAGCTGGGACTACAGGCATGTGCCACCATGCCTGGCTAATTTTTTCTATATATTTTTTTAGTTGTCCAGATAATTTCTTTCTAATTTTTTTAGTAAAGACGGGGTCTCACTCTTGCTCAGGCTGGTCTCGAACTCCTGAGCTCGAACGATCTGCCCATCTCAGTCTCCGAGAGTGCTAGGACTACAGGTGTGAGCCACCACGTCCAGCCTAAATTAGCATTCTTAGAAATATAATATTTAAAAGCCAAGAGTGTCCATTTTTCTCAGGAACACTTAGAAAAATCTAAGGGAACAAACAGACCCTGCAAGGTAATGGTCAGGTGCAGACGATGGCAGAGCAGCCTGGGCCAGACGTGAGAACGTGGAACATCATACGAGGACCGCAGGAAGGGAGGCATTTCTGGCTGGCTGTGGGGGAGGTGGCTGCCTTTGGGGCAGTGGGGGCTGATTGCTGTGGCCTAGGGGCAGTGTCCAGGCTAAGCTCCTCTCCTGGCCCCATGCCTCAGGTAGGCCACGGCCCGCCCCCACCCTTACCTCTGCAGGGCCTTGGACTGCAGCTCGGTGTGCTCCCCAGGCGGGAGGGTGGGACAGGCCTGCCAGAGGGGGCCTGGGTAGAGCTGGTGCCGGAGAACTACAGGCAGGCCCGGCGCCTCCCTTCTCGTCCCCCACAGCCCTGCCCCGCCGAGCACCAGCCGACTGCCACTGGGGGAGAGCTCTTGGAACAGAGCCATCCCTAGGCTGTGGGACACGGAATGTCTCTGAGGGGCAGCACCACTCGGTCAGGGGGCAGCTCAGGGCAGCCATCAAGCCCAGCCCCTGGGCTGGCTTTAGGCTGTTTGTCCTGGGGCGTACCCCTCCCACCTCAAATCCACTGGAAATGTTCCAAGCTCCTGAAACTAGCCCCTACACACTGGGCTCATCCCCAGACAGAGAACTGGTACCAGAAGGGCACACTGACAACGGTGTCTTTCACTTAACTAACAAAGAGCTGGAGCCAGAATCTGCCACTGACAGCTGGCAGGCAAAGCCCGGTGTGGCTTTGTTCGACCTGCTCCATGTTTTAAACTTTTGGAAACAGACTGCCTAAGCAGGGAATGTGCTCTTCCGTGGCCACAGTCCCTAGCACTCCCTTCTGCTGGACATCTAGCCTGATTTACTGATGTCACTTACTTGGTCCCCTGTGCTTTGAGCTTGCAAGTCCCACTGAAATATAGTTTGAGGTCCCTCCTGCCTTTACGCACCTAATAATGATTACTCTGTGATTTTGTGTATGAGATGCACCTCAGGGACAAGCCACGTGATCCCCCTTTAGGATGGAGAACCCCAGACAGGGTGGAGTGGGCAGTGACTCAGATGATGGCTTTGGCATGTGCGAAGCAATGTTTATCTCCTCTTCGAGTTTGCTTTCAATAACTTGCTGCTGAAGGGTCTCCCACCACAGAAGCCCTCTGGAAGAATGGATAGTTTCTGACTGAGCTCAGAGAACCACATTGGAGCAAACCCCTCAGCCAGTCAGTTCACCTAATGGCCTGGTGGTGGCCATGTGGTTAAGCCCAGCCTGGCGAATCTGTGGGAGGTGCCACCTCCAATCAAACAGTCTCCAAAATTTATTTATGGGCAAGACAGACGACATCAGCATGTTTTCCCTCCCTGGATCTCATGTGCTCCCAAAGCCCCTAAATTTCAAGGGAAGGGGTCACCAACTCAAATGCAGTGACAAAAACAAGTGAAGTTTAGCATGTGTGAGAAAAATCACACTGTCCACTCAGTATATCTTTGTCATTTTGTAAGAGACATGAGTACAGAGAATTGGATTCACAGAAATGAACGCAATGGCAGCATAAGTGTGAAGACGTATGGCCACCCTCAATCCAGACAGACACTGAAGGGGCAGGCAACCCCACGCTGACAGCTAGGATTTTCAAGAGCAATGGAGAGATTGATTTTTGAATGAAATCTTCTGATTTTTAAAAATTGGTTCTTTTTTTTAGAAAAAAACAGCACTCTGTCTGGGTTGCCTGCCTCCAGCCACAGTGGTATGATTGGCATTACATTGGCCTTCTGACTTGAACAGCTATAAAAATGGGCAAAATATATACCACAAGTGTTGTCAGGCATTGGACAGCAGCCGGATCAGGTCCACAATCCTGGGAGAAGGAAGCATGTCAGGGGAGACCTGCGCAAGACAAGACTACTCACCTAGGACAATCGCCCAACACGGCAAGGAAGCGGGTGCCCAGCAGACCTCACAGAGAGAGCACAGATGCCATGTTGAGGAGGCTTGGGTTTGGCTGATGAAGCACCTGACGCTTAAGGAGTTGGCTATCGAAGAGGGGGGAACTATGTAGAGACGGACTGCAGATTTTGGCTGCCAGCTGGGCTGCGCATGTGCAGGGAAGGGTTGAAAGATGCAGCAAAGAGCAGTAGATACACAGCTGGAAGCAGAACTGAGATACTGAATACCAAAGGTCAGGCTGCACTAGGAGACATTGGAGTTCTGGCCCAATTAGAGTGAAGAGACATTGAGCTAAGCCACCAGAGAGCCCACATCTCATGAATAAAGACCCTGTCGTAGAGAAGTGGTTCTCAATTTGGGTGTAGGGGTGGTTTTGCCCTTCCCCCAAAGGACATGTGGCAGTGTCTGGAGACATTTCGACTGTCACCAGGGCAAGTGCTACTGCCATCTAGTGGGGAGAGACCAGGCATGCTGCTGAGCACCTGCACTCACAAGACAGCCCCCACCACAAAGAATTTTCCAGCCCAAGATGTCAGTAGTATCAAGGGTAAGAAATCCTACCCTAGAGTAAGTACTACCCTAGACCCTGAGGGAGCTGGTACCCAGCCTCCCAGTGGCCCCAGTGATGCTCAGCTGTCATTCACACCCTTGTATAGTCCGCCCTAGGGAGAACCCAAGTGGAGCAAATAGAGGCCTCTGGCCCGCAGTCTGCCCTGAGCAGAGGCCAGCCAACAAGCACACGTGTAAGTGTACAGCATATTCTGCAGCCATGGGTGAGCCTTAGGTGACGACACCACTAAATGACAGCTTGATCGCAACCTTCTGGGAGACTCTGAGCCAGAACCATCAAGCTAAGTCACTCTCAGTTTCCTGCTCCTCAAAAATGATGTGATAATGAATTTGTTGTTGTTTTAAGGAGTTATTCTGAGGGGGTAATTTGTTACACAGCAATAGATAACTAATACAACCCTGCCCTAGCAAAGCCTAAAAGCAAGCCTTGGTAGGATCATAGAGAGCTGCCAGGAAATTAACTGTCTGCCAGAACAAAACTCAAAACTCTTAAAGGAAGAAAACATAATCTAGATTCCTTAGAATACATAATCCTCAATGTCCAGCATATAATAAAAAATTACTAGGCATGCAACGAAGCAAGAAATACGGCTCATAATTTTTAAAAAGCTGTTGATAGTAACAGATCCTGAGATGACCCAGATGTTAGAATCAGCAGATGAGAGTTTCAAAAAGCATATTAGATCTATGTTTATGAACTTAAAGAAAAATATGATCTTAATGAGTGAACAGATGGAAAATTTCAGCAGAGAAATAGAAATTATGTGAAAGAAACAAATGGATGCACTTGTTTCATTATATTTGTGATATGAAAAGAAATAAAAATAATAAATAAATAAATAAATAAAAAGAAAAAAACAAACAAACAAATGGAAATTTTATAACTGAAAAGAAAACATCAGAAATCAAAATTTTACTAGATTCGCTTACAAGCAAATTTAAGATGGCGGGAGAAAGAGCCAATAAACTAAAGATAGATTCATAAAAATTTCTACTCTAAAGAAAAAGATAAAAAATAATATTAAAACATAAACAGAATAGAATCTCAGTAACCGATGAGACATTATTAAGCAGACTAACGTAAGTGTAATTCAAGTCTCGCAGAAAAGCAGAGATGGAATGGGAAGAAAAAACATTTTGAAGAAACAATGATTGAAATTTTCACAAATGTGGTGAAACATATCAACTTGCCAACCCAAGAAACTAAATGAACCCTCAAGCAGGATAAACACAATGAAAACCACAAGCACATTATAGTCAAACTGCTGAAAACCAAAAATAAAGAGAAAACGTTTAAAAGCAGCCAGTGCAAAATGATGAAATAAGCACAGGGGAACAATGACACAAATGATGGCTGTCTTCTCATTAGCAAACGGTAAGTGGATGACCACAGAAGGACATTGAAATTAAGAAAGAATGAAAACTGTAATCCAAGAATTTTATATTCATCAAAACTATTCTTCAAAAATGAAGATGAAACAAAGACATCTCAGATTATCAAAACTCGAAGGGATTGGTTGCCAGCAGACCTTCACTTTAACCAATACTAAAGACTGTTCGTAGGCTGCTGGGAAATGACTCCAGGGGGAAACAGATTTACAGGAAGGAATGACAGCCACTGAAAAAGGTCAACATGTGTATTTAAAACACTAGCTTTCTCCTTAATTTCCTTAAAAGACAAATGTCCATTATAGCGAAAGCAATAGCATTCATTAAGGTGGGGTTTATAATATAAAAATAATTACAATTATGGCAGTAGCACAAAGAACAGAAAATAAAGTTAAATGTTATTAGTTTCTTAGATTTGGGAAGTGCGAGTAGTACTATGTGAAGTGAAATGTATTAATCATAAATAGACTGTGATAAGAACACATATTATAATTCCTAAAATAGCTACCAAAAATAAAAATAAAAAGAGGAATATATAAAATGCTCATAGCAGAAATTTTTTGGAAGAATAAAGTACACAATTAATCCAAAAAAAGATGAGAAAAGAAGAGGAACACAAAGCAGATGAGACAAACACAAAACAAATAATCGGGTATTAGAGTTACTTAAAACCAGCTATATCAATGATTTAGTATAGATGAGCTAAACACTAATAGTTAAAAGACAGTGATATCAGAATTGATTTTTAATCACTGATTAAAAAATTAAATTGAAATTTAATTAAATTGAAAAAAATTAAATTAAATTGATTTAAAAAATTTTTTAAATCACTGATTTTTTAAAATCAATGCCAAACTACAAGAATATGAAATATAAAGATGTAGATAAGTTGAAAGTAAAAGCATGGAAAAAATATATCATGAAAATGGTAAAAATAAGAAAGCCATTGTGTTCATATTAAAATATGGCAAAATAGACTCCAAGACAAAGAGTATCTCCACAGATGAAGAGGGATATTTCACAATGACAAAATGGTTAACACAATAGAAAGTCATAAAAGTTCTAACTTTGAACCTAATAACTGAGTTTTAAAACTCATAAAGCAAAAACTGAAATCAAAAACAGAGAGAGAGAAATAGACAATTCCCCAGTAATAACTGGAGAGTCTAACACCTCTATCTCAGTAATTCGTAGAGCAAGGAGACAAAAAATCAGTAAGCATATAAAAGATCTGAACAACACTATCGATAATCTTGATCTAACCGACATTTGTAGAGTATCTCACTGTGCAATTTCAAAATACACATTATTTTCAATTGCTCGTGGAATGTTCACCAAAATATTCTGGGTCATAAAATAAGACTTGATAAATTTTAAAAGATTAAAATCTTACATTGTTTCCTGACCACAATAGAATTAAATTAAAAATCAGTAACAATAAGACATCTAGAAAATCCCTCTAAATATTTAGAAAATAAATACTTCTAAATAACTCATGTGACAAAAGAAGAAATCAATAGTGAAATAAGAAAATATTGTAACTGAATGATAATGTAACAAAAAATACAAATTTTATGGAATGCAATTAAAGCAGTGCTTAAAAGGAAATTCGTAACTCTAAATGCCTGTAATAGGGAAAAAAGCAAAGATTAAAAATCAATAGTTCAATTTTATACATTAGCAATCTAAAAAGGAAGAATATATTAAATCCACAGTAAATAGAAGGAAAGAAATTATAAAGAGGAAAAATCAGTGAAATATTAAAAAAAGCAAATAAGAGAGAAAAATAACAAAGCCAAAAGACAGCATGTTGAAAAATCAATGAAATTGAAAAAACTAGCCAGGCACAGTGGCTCATGTCTGTAATCCTAGAACTTTGGGAGACTGAGGCAAGGGAATTACTTGAGGCCAGCAGCCTGAGACCAGCCTGGGCAACATAGTGAGACACTGTCTCTAAAAAAAAAACTTTTAAGTTAGCCAGGCATGGTGGTGGGTACCTATAGTCCCAGCTACTCAGGAGGCTGAGGCAGAAGGATCGGCTTGAGCCCCAGGAGTTGGAGGTTGTAGTGTATGATCACACCACTGCACTCTAGCCTGGGCAACAGAACAAGATCCTGCCTCAAAAGCAAAAACAAAAATTGAAAAGATAGTGGGGGGAGGGGGGGGGCAAGGGCATTATTTGAAACCCAAAAATTTGTACCCCTATAATTTCCTGAAATAAAAAAATAAAATAAAATAAAATAAATTGAAAAGACCCAGTAAAGCTGATTAATAAAAAGTACAAATTACAAAATATCTTTTTTAATTGACAATAAAAATTCTTTGTATTTATGATGTATAACATGATTTTTGGTATATCTACTCAAAATGTCTTAAATGGAAGAGAAGCTATCACTATAGATCCTACATATTAAAAGAAAAATAATGAAATATTATAATCAACTTTATGGCAATAAACTCAACAATTTAGATGGAATGGATAGGTTCCTTAAAAAACACAATTTACCAAAAGTGACACAAGAAAAAATAGAAAAAGTGAATAGCCCTACTTTTCAATGTCCTGTTGCCTCATAACCAATCCCAAAACTTAGTAACTGAAAATAACAATTATTTTGTTGTTGCTAAGTTAACTGACCTCAATTGGGTGGTTCTTCTCCTTCAAATGATGTTGGCTGGGGTGACTCAGCTGCTGCTTTCAGCTGGCAGCTGGGCCAGGCTGGAAGGGCCAAGAAGTCATTAGTCACATGTCTGGTACCTCAGTGCTCCTACACGTGACTCTCCACAGCACAGTGGTCTCAGTCACCAGACTGTTTACATAGTGGCTGGCTTTAAGAGAGAAAGCAGAAGTTGATTCTAAAATGCGTATGAAAATTCACAGGACCTAAAATAGCAAAATAAATTTTTAAAAGACTAGCAAAGTTGGAGAACTTCCGGTATCTGATTTTCAAGACTCACTGTAAAAATACAGTAATCCAAACGATAGTCACTTTAGCAGAAGAACAGACACACAAATCAACGGGAAAGAACAGAGACCAGACATAGACCCAAACAGATGTGCTCAATCGATTTCCAATGAAGGTGCCAAGGCAATTCAGTGGGGACACGCATTATTTTTCTATTTCTGCATAACAAATTAGCAAAAATTTAGCAGCTCAGAATAACATTGATTTGTTATTTTACATATAATTATATATTTCACATATTTTGCTAGGTCACAAGTCCTGGCGTGGTGCACCTGGGTTCTCTGCAAAGGGTTTCAAAGGGTTAAAATCAAGGTGCAAGCCAAGGCTGCATTCCCACATGGAACTTGGACTCCTCCTCCAAGCAGGTTCCTCTTGGTTGTAGGACTGAGGCCCTCAGTCCCTAGAGCCCACACTCTGCTCGTGGCCTTGTGGCCCTCTCCACAACAGGGCAGCTTGCTCCTTTGAACCTCTTTGACCTCTTTCAAGGTCAAGCCAACATAGGATAATTTTCCTTTTGATTAAGCCAAAGTCAACTGATTAAAGACTTTGATTACATCTGCAAAATTGCTTTCACTATATAAATTACAGGAGTAATGGCCCCATATTCATAGATCCCACCCACACTCAAGGAGAGGCGATAACAGAGAGTGTGTATACAAGAGGGCTGGGATATTGGGGACTGTATTCGTTTTCTATTGCTGCTGTAACAAATTACCACAAACTTAGTGGTTGAAATAATACAAATTTTGTATATTACAGTTCTGTAGTTCAGAGGTCCAAATGGGTGTCACTGGCCTAAAATCAAGGTGTCAGCAGAGTTGCATTCCTTTCTGGAGACTATAGGGAGAATCTGTTTCCTTGCCTGCTGAAGCTTCTAGAGACTGCCCGCATTCCTTGGCTCATGGCCCCGTCCTCTGTTTTCAAAGCTGACAACAGTAGGCCAAGTTCTTAGCACATTATGTCACTCTGACCTTCTCTTCTGCCTCCCTCTTGTACACTTAAGGACCTCTGTGATTATATTGGATCCACCCTGATAATCCAGGATAATATCCCCATCTGAAGGTCAGCTGATCAGCAAACTTAATTCCATCCACTACCTTAATTTGTCTTTGCTATGTAGCATGATATTCAAGCTTCTAGGGATTAAGATGTGGACATGTTTGTGCAGTGATTACTCTGTCTACCCCAGGGCACATCTTAGAATTCTTCCTACCACAGAAAATTATAATCTTTTTAACAAATGGTGCTAGATCAACTGGACATCTGTATAGGAGAAAAATGAATTTCAATTCTTACCTTACCCAAAAATTAGTTAAATGAGTAAACATAAAAGCTAAAACTATAAGATATACAAATAGCCAATAAGAATATTAAAAGATGTCCAATATCATTAGTCATTAGAAAAATCCAAATCAAAACCACTAGACACCATTTCACAGCTACTCAGATGGCTATAATTTAAAAAGAAAGAAAGAAAGAAAAAGAAGGAAACAGAGAAAGCGAAAGGGAGTTAGTTGGTGAGGACATGGAGAAACTGGAGTCCCCCTGCACTGCTGGTGGGAATGTGAACAGGTGCGGCCACTGTGGAGAATGGTAAGGGGGTTGCTCAGTTAAACGTAATTACCATATGACCCACCAATTCCACTCCTAGGAATATACCAAAGAAAATTGAAAACCTATGTTCACCCAAAAACTTGTACGGAAATTTCAGAGAAGCATTATTCATAAGAGCCAAAAAGTAGAAAGAATCCAAATGTTCATCACTGACGAATGGATAAACAATACATGATCTGTCCATACAATGGCATATTACACAGCCATAAAAAGGAATGAAACACTTTCACATGCCGCAACATGATAAACTCTGCAAATGTGCTAAGGGAAGAACCCAAATATAAAAGGATGCATTTCATAGGATTCCATTTACAGGAAATGTCCAGAATAGGCAACTCTGTAGAGACAGAGTGTAGACTAGTAGCTGCCAGGGGTAAGTGGGGGGCTGAGGCTGGCTGCCAGTAAGGGCAGGGTTTGTGTCCGGGTGATGGGAGGGCCCCACAGTCAGCTAGCCATGATGGTGTGCAGCATAGTAGATACACTAAACTGCTGACACATGCACCTTAAAAGAGTTTATGTTTTGTAAATTATATCTCAGTAAAAAATTAAATGGGAAAAAAATCATGTGCTTATGGGTTGTATCGGTATTTATCAGTTCCTCTCTCTATGAAAAGGCATTTTTCAAAGATGAAATATATAAAATATCATTACTGGTCAGCATTTGCAACAGATTTTGATAATAAGAAACATAACTTTGAACCCCAATTAAATGAAAATGTTATCCCACAATAAATAAAATTCCATTTTTCTCATCAGTAGGCCTGTATAACAGTAAATTTTACTGTCTTATTGCTTGCTATATTTTGAGTTCTGTCAATTAAAAAATGAAACTATAAAACTTCTAGAAGAAAACCCCTAGGTGGAAATCTTCATGATTTGGGGATAATTAAAGATTTCTTACAATACAAAAAGTACTAATTATCAATTAAAAATTGATATTGATTTATAAAAATTAAAAACTTTGGCTTTTCAAAAGACATCATTAATAAAATGAAAAGGAAAGCCAAAGATGAGGAGAAAATAATTGGGATACATCTATCCTACAAAGGTCTTGCATCCAGAATATATGCAGAACTCTCACAACTCAGTAATGAAATAGGCAACTCAATTTTTTTTTAAATGGGCAAAAAATTTGCACAGACATTTCATGAAAGAAGATGCATGAATAATCAATAAGGACTTGAAAAGATGTTCAACATGTTCTTCAATGAATTCAAGTCAAAACAGCAATGAATTATCACCACACACCCAAGAGAATGGCTGAAATTTAAAAGACTGACGGTCCTAAGCGTGGAGGGATGTCTCGCTACTGGGACTGTCACACCATGCTGGGGAGGTTGCAAAATGGCGTGACCACTCTGAGAAGCAGTTTGACAATTTCTTAGGAAATTGAACGTACGCTCTCCCTGTGACCTAGCAATCTGCCCCTGGGAATTTAACCAAGAAAAATGAAACTATATGTTCATAAAAGGACTTGCACACAAATTTTCATACCAGATTTATTCATCATAGCCAAAAACTGGAAACCATCCACATGTCTATCACCAAGTAAACAGATGAATTATGGTCTATTCACACCCGGGGATAATAGTCACCAATCAAAGGAAGCAATGAGCTATGCACAACTTAGATGATGGGCGTGTGTTGAGTGAAGGAGGCCGGCACAAGTGAGCACTCCAGGGTCCCTTTACATGAAGTCCCAGGACAGGCAAAGCTGGGCTGCACTGCAGACACCAGCGCAGGGCTGGCCTCTGGGAGAGGCATGCGGGAGCTTTCTGGATGGGGGCAATGTTCTCTGTCTTGACTGAGATAGTGGTTACACCAGTGTGTATGTATTTTTTAACTCAGTGAACTACACACTTAGAAATCTATACATTTTATTATACGTAAATTATATCAAAATGCACTCTACTTAAAAAAAAAAGTAAACACCACATAAGCAGAAAAAGCATGTTTGCTGACTGGATGTGCTACCAGTCTGCAAAGCGGGCTCGAGCGCCAGATGGCGTGAGGAAGGGCTCTCCCCAGCGCTGCTGGCCGCTACGTGTGGGCAACTGCGCCATGTGCTCTTAGGAAGAAATGCTTTCATTTTTAGGGCTCTTCACTGGGGTGCAGTGGCAAAAAAAAGAAACAAACAAACAGAAGGGAAGGAAGGATGTGAGTGACACTAATTATCCTCTGCCCCAACTCTTTATTTGGGTCCTCCCCAGGGCCCAGCGTCCTCGTGGCCGTAGATGCAGTGGGACGCCCCTCAGGCAGGCTGGCGCGGAGCCAAGGCCTGCTCCCCAGCCATGCTGCCTTATGCCCCTACAGTGACAGAAACGGGCCTGACACTCGCCCCGTCTGCTGCCTCTTCCTGAACACCCAGAGAGGACACATTCCCAGGCTCCCCTGAAGTTGGGTTGAGACCAGGTGACTAAGTTGTGGCCACTAAGACGTGGTGTGCCCCACTCTGGAACTGGTCCCAGTGGCGTCCCTTCTCTCCCTTCCTCCCCAGGGCCCCGCAGAGGCCAGGTGGCCCCGCTGACAGGCCTGGGGCTGGGCAGGCAGGACTACCATCACTGCTTCGGAGAAGCTGCCAAGAAGAGCCCAACCCACTTCTGCCTTTGTGTGAGCAAGAAATACATATGTATTGTATTTAAACCCTGAGGCTCAGAGGCTGTTGCCCTAACTAAGCCCCCACGTGGCATGCCACACAGACTTCTGAGTGCATACCAATTTATATTACTATGAAAAACATCAAGAGAAAAAAGGAAAGCTTATTGGTTCTCATATATTTTTTACTACAATAATAAAAATCTCAACAGTAAAAAAAGTAAATGACTTAATTACAAAGTGGGCAAAAGACATGACCAGATAATTCACCAAAGATAAGATAGAGACGGCAAATCAGCACGTGGAAAAATGTTCCACATCCTTAGCCGTCAGGAAACACAAGCTAAACCAGAGTGAGATATCACGGTGCGACTATTAAAACAGCTACAGGGAAAAATAGCAAGTGCTAGCGAGAACGCCGAGAAGCTGGATCTCCCGCCTGTCACTGGGAAGAGTGCAAGATGGCATGGGCATCCAGAAAACGGTTTGTCAGTTTCTCCCAAACCACCCTATGACCCAGCCCTCGCGCTCTCTGCACTTCTCTGGAGAAATGAAAACTGATACTCGCACAAAAGCCTGCACACGAATATTCATAGAACCTTCCCTCACATGGCTGAACAAACAGCGGTCCCTGCACACAATGGCACACCTCAGCAAGAACGAGGAACAAAGTGTTGACACCCACAACAACCTGGGTGGATCTCAAGGGCGTTGTACTGAGTGTTAAAGTCAACCCCGAAAGGTTACATGCCACAGGATTCCACTTCTATAACATTCTCATAATGACAAGACTAGAGAGACGGGGCGGGGGGGGGGGGCAGAGTGGTAGCTGGAAGGCAGGGACAGGGAGGGGCGGGTACCAACACAAGCACCAAATACAAAGGGGTAGCATGGGCAGTTCTTTCGTGATGCTGAGACAGTGCCGTGTCTTGATTGTGGTGTTGGTCACAGAAATCTACATGTGGGATAAAATTGCATAGAAACACACACACACACAGAGAAATGATTACAAGTTTAAAAATGGTAAGAACTGAGTAAGCTTTATAGTCTGGTTAACATCATGGCACCAATGTTGGTTTCCTGTTTTGATACTGTCCTGTAGTTATATAAGATGCCACCACTGAGGGTAGTTAAAGGAAGCCTATGAGGGACTCTATGTACAATGCTTGCAACTTCCTGCAAATGTACAATTATTTCAAAATAAAGAGCTTTTTTTTAAAAAAAATCACAGGGCATGATGTGAGCAATGATCATTCGAACCTTGGACCATATACACAGGTGGACCTGTGATCAAACACCACGTGTTCTCACTGTGATCCCTACCTGCTCTGATAAAGCAGCCTTTCTTCTCCAGTTTTAATACCAAGGAGAAGTTGTTAATTTTCTTCCCAGCAAGCCAAAAATAGCAGCAATAATCCTCACCATCTAGCGACAAGAAGTATGCCTTGAGAAGCAAACTTCTCCACTGGGTCCTGCTGGAACCTGGGAGACAGTCTTGTCTGTCCATAGTGTAAGTGTTAATTGAGCACCTACTAGGTACCAGGGACTATGCTTGATGCTGAGTGTAGAACACGCTGGAGAAGATATAGTGGGGGTGGGGGGGACAACTCAGGGGCAACTCAGAGTCCAGGCAGGAGAAAGCAATGCCGTGGGCTGGGGGGTTGTAGTGGAGAGGAGGAGAAAGCATGCATTTGAGACCCACCTCCCAGGAGGTGAAATAAACAGGATTTGTGGTTTATTTGGCCATGGACAGAGATAGAAAGATGTATCCAGGGTGACTCCATAGTATATACTCTCTCTGTAACCAGCACCTCCAAATCAATATTTCATTGCTTGGGCATCAAGAAGCCCCTAGCCCTTTGCATACTTTTTCCCGTCCCAGTTGCTGGCACTCAGAACCACTCCTCCATGGCCTGTTGGACAGACAGTGGGAGCCAGCAGAGTGCCCCCTGGAACACTCTATGCCGGCGGGTCTGCTTTGGGCTGTGCCTAAGCACGGCCTCCGCCCAGCTCCAGGTCCCCCCGTGGAGCAGCTGGGTGGGGAAGGCTGGAGGAGGGGCAGGGCACAGGGAAAGCAAGCTCAAGTTCTGGGCCAGCTGAGATGCCAAGTGGGCGAGTCCAAGCTCAAGGCTGGAGTTGCAGAGCCAGGGCCGGGAGCCTAGAAGCGCTCTCACAGCCGTGTCTGGACATGGTTTCCAGTGAGCAGGACCTCGTCCCGAGCGCTGGGCCGAGCTTAGAGATTGTACAGAGGAGGGAGAGAGAAGGGAGCAGTCAACAGGTAGCAAGAAAGCAACCGAGTGCTGTGTCAGGGACGCAGAGAGAATTAGGGTGTCAAGAAAGAAACTCCGTGGCCCATGAGCTAAGAAACAAGAGCACAGATGTTTCCTCTGAGTTGCAGATGTGCCAGCCACTGCTTGTCACACACATACATACACAGAGGGGAGCACACGGCTTTTGGGTCACTTGTCCCATGGACCCCTGACCTGGACCAGGGGCATAGAGCATTGCCCCAGGGCCAGCATTTGGAGAGTAGCTCCCTGCCTGCCGGAAAGGAAACCCTGCCCTCGCATGCCCCGGTGCCCTGTGGGCTCCGTGGCCCCCACGTGCGGAGAGCCTCTGGCAGGAAGACCAGATGCCCTGGAGAGCTTTGCGTCTCTGCTTGAGGATCACAGTGGGCTGGGTCGGCTGGAGACCACGGCCCCTTGACTTCCTTTTGAGAATCACCAGAGTGACTAGCTGGTCCTCAGCTCAGGGTGGGCCTGGCTGGCAGCCCCAATGGGAGATGTCTCAGGGTTGGGATGTTTCCTAGAAGTTCTGAGCAGAAGGTCCTCTCCACCCACCACTGGGGTAAGCGAGGAGAAGCAACCCAGAGCCCTCGAGGGCCCGGGGGGGGGGGCCAATAAGGGCCAGGGACAGTATGGGAGATCTGGCCTGGTGGCCCTCCTGCCACAAGCCACTGTCAGGCAAGCTGTCTGAGAATAAGCTGATCCGGGCCTCATATCCTTCTGTTCGAGGGCTTGCTCCCTGCCAGACCCACCCCTTGACCCAGGAGCTGGCCAGAGTCCCGGCCCAGCTTTGTCTGGACTCCTGGAGGTCACTGTCCACACGCCCGCCCAGCTTGTTCTGGAAACTCAGTGGCCCCCAGCAATACCCCCCTGGCCCACCTCCCCTTCCCAGTCAGCAGGGCGAGACTCCGTTTAGATTTAAGAAGACTCGGTTTGTTCGCCCCCTTCCCAAGAAATTCCTTGGCCTTCGGGCTCCAAAATTAGACAGAAAAAGGTCCTCTGGGAATTGGAAGACACCCTCTCTGCTAATTGTCCTGTTCCTACATGGTTTTCGCAGCTCATTAGAACCACCAGGACCGACTTGGCCTCCCTAATGAGCCCGGCACTTCCTCCCCAGGAGGCCCTCAGCCCTAACGAGTCTTCCTCGCCACGCGTGCGCACGCTGTGTGTTAAGAATGGGGACTTAGCATTTGTGTGGATCCCAGTTTTAATAAGGCCATGCTGGGACTCTTCCAGCTGAACTGAGAGCATGCCACCTGCGGCGGGGGCGGGGACAGGGTTGGAGTGGCGCAAGGCGGCAAGGCAATGGAGAGCAGGTGCATCCGGCCTCCCCCACAAGGCGGCCTCTCCTGCCTCCTCAGCCCCACCCGTCACCTACACCCCACCCTGGGTCGTCTGACCAGAAGTCCCAGCCACCTCCCTTCTAGAGCTGCAGGGCGGGAGTCCCGAGGGTGTCCACCCCCAGGGAGAGCTGACAGCAGGCAGGATGGGGACTCCAGGAGCTGCTCCTGCTCCCCCCAGGGCAGTGACAGCCAGAAGAGCCCACTTTGAGAGCAACACACCAGACTTGCTCCGGAGGTGCCAGGACCTGCCAAGAGCCAGGTGAGCTCCGCTGCTGCTGCTGGACCCGGGACGCTGGACAGCCCCGGCCAAGCCAGCCTGGCGGGTGTTTGCAAAGCAGGCTGTCACCAGGGCCGCTCCAGGTGTGAGACCCAGGAGCAACCCTCCAGGAGGCCCCAGAGAAGCTGCCAGCCTCGGCCTCCTTCCTGGCCCCTGTTGTCCCCTCAGCCCTTGCTGGGAATGCTAAGACCCTCAGGTCATTTTTGAGCCAGCTCTGGGCCGAGACATGACACCACTAATCAGCTTCTCGGCCTGGAAAGGGGCTACTTGCAGGCCTTGCTGGGGGCCGCCCTGTGGCCTCGCTGGTGCCTGGACCACCCTGCCCGAGGCCCCTCCCCACCGCTGGTGGCAATCCCCTGGTCTCTGGGGCTGGCTCAGAGCCCTGTGCTGGAAAGCCGTGTTCCTGTGAGGGTGACGCCTGCAGCCAGGCGTCAGGACACCCTGTGCATGTCTGGTACGGAGCAAACAGCTCTTGCCTCTTGGGCGGGCCTCCTGCCAGCCTTTGATTCATGCGACTTAGAAAATAAGACACGTTTTCATGCGGTTTGCCATGTTCATTAAGGAGAAATGTGTTTAATCGACCATCCCAGAACCTGCCCTCTTGTCACCTGGGCAGAGCCTCAGCCTCCTCCAAATGCCTCTCGGTCTTTCCTGGGTCTGGGTCAAAAACTCCAAACCTGCTCAAACAATAAAATACTCAGACCACACTCTTCTAAGTGAGCACTTCCAGCCGAGCATTTCCTTCACAGTCTCCTTCTGAGCCCTTCCCCCCACCATCTTGTTTCCATAATCTTGAGGCTCAGGCAATTAAAATAAAATATCCTTATAGTCTCTAGATGTTTACTAGACCAGCTGGCAGTGAGCTGGGCAGGATCATCTCTGTTACATAAAGGAGAAGAACAAAGAATTAGGAATATGGAAGACATTCAAATGTCTTAATTAGTGCTTCCGTCTGTAAAAAAGTTTTTCGAGGGCCGGGCACAGTGGCTCATGCCTGTAGTCCTAGCACTCTGGGAGGCCGAAGCAAGAGGACTGCTTAAGCTCAGGAGTTCGAGACCAGCCTGAGCAAGAGCAAGACCCCTTCTCTACTATAAATAGAAAGAAATTAGCCAAACAACTAAAAATATAAAAAAAAATTAGCCAGGCACGGTGGTGAGTGCCTGTAGTCCCAGCTACTCGGGAGGCTGAGGCAGGAGGATCGCTTGAGCCCAGGAGTTTGAGGTTGCTGTGAGCTAGGCTGACGCTACGACACTCTAGCCAGCGCAAGAGAGTGAGACTCTGCCTCAGAAAAAATAAAAAAAAGTTTCTTCATCACTAGGAGCTGCTCTCAGAGGCCTGTGATGGAAGCCCAGGGTCCCCAGAGCCCCAGGCAGGCAGCAGCAATGTCCTTGAAGGTTAGTTCTGGTTCCCGGCTGGGCAGGCCGCCTGGCTTCAGGTCCACCCATGGGGATCCTGGGACCTGACGCAGCAGGGGACAGCAGGGTCTCTGGACTGAGCCTGAACTCTGCGTGGACTCCGGGAAGAGAAGACAGACGGGACCTGCGAGCAGGCGTGGTCGGCACTGAAGGGGCCCGGGGCTCCAGATGGCGCCAGCAGCAGGGCAGTGGTGGCCGTGCCCCTTTGCCCCACCAGAGTGGGGAAATTCCTCCCGCTCCGGCTTCTTCCTCGCCCTCCCTGAAGGCCTGCTCGGATTTCCTCACAGCCTCCATGGAGCCTGAGCGCCAGGGAATGCAGACGGTGGGCATGCCCACAGAGGTGCCATCGCCGCTGGGCGGCACCTGGGCCCCCAGGCTGGCCTCTGCCCCAGAGCCTGGGCAGCAGGGCTGGGCTCGTGAGGGGCAGGTACTGAGCAGAGAGCTCCAGGGTCAAAGAGTCAGGCTGAGCCTGTGCCCGGGCCCTGGCCCTGGCCGGTCTGGCCACCCATGCCTCCCTCTCCACAGTGACGTGATCCCAGACAGCTTCATAACAAGCAAAGCTCTTGTCCTGGGCCCCGCATGGTGCCAGGCCCTGTCTAAGCACTCTACCATCTTCAGTGCCTCACTGAAGCCTCACGGTCCCATGGGGCACAGTCTGTCATTAGCTCTGCTGCACAGATGGTGACATCTGGCAAAGAGAGAACAGCTGTCTCAGCCAGCCGGTGGGCAGGGGAGCTGGGACTTGAACCCTCGTCTCCCTGAGTCCAGAGAGCCTGAGCCACGCAGCACACTGCACACACCTGGGCCGCCTCCTCAGCACCCGCCCAGCCTCTCAGGCTCGGCCCAGGCACACTGCCTACCCGGGGATGCCCTGAGCCCACCTCTGAGCACACCTGTCCCCTCCACACTCCCTGCCTCCCCCACCTCAGCACCCCGGCGCCCAGCGGGGGCCTGAGTGGAGCACAGTCTTAGGAAACACTGGCTGAACTCAACTGAACTCAGACTATCTTAAATTAAACAACGGATGACTCTTTTAAAAGCAAGGGAATGAGAGAGGAAGAAAGTAAGCTTGACATGAGTAGCCTTAGGCTTCCAGCAGGTCCAGTTTAATGGTTCAAGCAGTTTCAACTATTGAAAAATAAATAATTCTTTCCTATAAAGCATCCTGGTCTGTGCTGGACACAGTCCTCTGAACAGGGCTAAGCCAGTTCCCTGCCTTTATGGGTCTTCTGTCTTAAATCTCTGAAAGAAAATGTCAAATAGATTGGAGCTCTGGGGCATGGCTTTCTCACCAGCCAAATCTCCGAAATATCTGAGACTTTAAATAGCCAAACTTCAATTGGATTCAACACATTTGTTGAGTATCTACAAGAAAAATTAGACAATGCCCTTGCCCTTGAGGAACTCACGGGAGACAAAGATGAAAAATGAGACAGTGACAATGACTCGTGGTGAAGGTGTGTAGGAATTGTGGCCAACCTGCCACTTAGCCGTGGGGAAAAGGTAATTAGCTCGTGGTGGGGTGGGGTGGGGGGGTGTTTTACAGAAGGGAGGACACTTGACTTGATCTTCAAGGAGAATTTACAAAGTCAACAGGGCAAGACATTGCGCACAGAGGGAGCATCGTGCGCTGGGACAGGGCTGCAGACTGCTCATCAGTCAGACGGCGCGAGGCCCTGCACCTTCCCCGCTCCGCCCTGCGAGCACCACATCGCAATGCCTCTGTATTCTCTCACCTGCTTTTAATTGTCCTTTTTCCCTTTCCTTTTCTTCCTTATATGTCAGACCTTTTCCTCTTTGCTGCAAGTATTACTTGGCTGGCTGACTGGATCATTCACTCTGCAGGCATTTACAGACAAGCTGCTCTGTGCAGGGCCCCACGGAAGGCTCTGAGGAATCAGGCCCCAGTGCCTGCCCTGACACCCCACACAAAGGGGATGGCAGAGAGAGGCCAGGGACAGCCGGGAAGGGGGTTGGCCCAAGGCCAAGCCACTAGTGGGAGAGGTGGGGGTGGGGCGCATTCCAAGAGGATACACTCACACACCCACACGCTCACACACGGAGCCTTGCTGCTTCTCTGCCATGCACCTCGGGAACCAGCCATCCGAATTTGACAGCAGGATGTTCCATTAAAGGTAGCTTGGTCAACACTGCTTCGTCTCTCGGCCCTGAGACCCGGGGTGGTCACAGCTCTGCTGTCACCAGCCCCTGAGGACCCCCACCCTTGTTGGCTCCCCATCCTGCACATGCACTGATTTCATTCACCCCCCATTCGCTCCTTCCTGATGGGCCTGTGTGTCCCGGAGGAGCCAGACTCCCCCAGATAGGCTCTCGGTGGAGGCCAGGAGAGTCGGGGTTTGGGAAAGTCACAGAGGTGCTGGAGGCAGGGCTCAGAAGTGTGGTCTGGCCCCTTGCTGATTCTCCCTGGGCTCTGGCAGGCCAGGCCTGGGTGATGTCCCCTTCCTGTCCTTTACCCAGACTCCTGGCCCCAGCCATGGGCTGAGGCTGGGCACTGGGTCTTCTTTCTCCAGAGAACCCAAGGGTTGGGACATCTAGAGTGGGTACCAGAGAGCAAGTGGGAGACCAGACCCGTGCTGGGCAAAGAAAGACTCATGGACCTGGGCCAAGTGGACAAGATAGCCCATGCCCCACATCCCTGTCCCTACAACCTGGGGAGGACCGGCCTACGACTGCTCAGAACAGGGCTCCTTTCTCTCTGCTCCCTGGGATAGGTTGCCTTCCATGTGGGCCGACTGGAGCCAGGGCAGGCTAGGGGAAGGGGCCACAAAGAGGCAGCCCCAGCAGCCACAGCTAGGCCCTGGCTGAAGCTCTTTGGTTCTAGGCCCCCTCGTCAGGATAGGAGCCCAGGTAGGGTTGACACTAGAGGCTGAATGATGTCCCCCGTGTGGCCCAAGGCAAAGGCAGTGACCACAGCTGGCCCTGGCAGGAGATTCAGGACCAGGGAACAAGACCCGGGCCTCTGCCCAAGGCCCAGTGCTTGGCTGGGCCCACCCCTGAGGTCACCACTGGGGGCAGAGCCAGACAGCAGCACGCTTCCCAGAGGCCCAGGCCAGGTCAGAGCATCCGGGGCCAGCTCAGCCGCACGCGGCCGGGAAAGACTGGCCCCGGCCCCGTGTGAAGGAGTGAAGTTGTTTCAATTGCAGTGGAAAAAAACCACACTCAAAGGAACAGGACACTCCTCCAGGTCTGCAGTGGCCATCCTGCCCTCGGCTGGCCAGCGCCCAGCAGGCAGAGGCTCTGCGCAGAGCGGTCCCGGGACGCCCTCCTGTCACAGCTTCATCCCCTCCCACGACGCTGGCAGCTGACGGCCTCCCCACCAGGCCCTGCGCCTGGAGGCTGGCACAGACTGGCCACCAGAAAGAGAGTCAGCAGGAGCCTGGCAGGCAGCCTGACTACCACTCCTTGCTTCCGTGACCTTCCCAGGTGATCACTGCTCTGAGACTCAATTCCCTCATCTGTAACACGGGACATTCATGCGCTGGGCTGGTGTGAGCGCCAGATGCAATGGCATAGATGGAAATATAAGGCGGCATGACTCCCACTCAAGGGTGCTATCAGAAGCCATTGCAGCCCCAAAGCTACTGCCTGGCACAGCTCTGCAGCCTTGACCCAGGTTATGACCTTGAGAGCCAAGGGCACTCCCCACCCAGAGAAGCAGGCAGGAGGGCAGGCTCTGGGAGGGAGGCAAGGCTGCGTCCACACTGTGGGGTGTCCCTTCCTGTGCCTGGCACAAAGGAGGCCTCGTCTGGGGCTCTCGGGCCATAGGAGCATCCAGGGCAGAAGGGAGGTGGTTACAGAAGGGAAGTGCCCACGAAGGAAGCAGAAGCCCGTCCAAGCAGTGGTGTGCCGGCTGAGGGGACCAGGCAGGGACAGGCAGGACGCAGGGACATGAGATGCTGTGGGAGGCAGCCCAAGTCATGCCATCCATAGCCTTCTTTGCTTGCAAAACCCTTCCTGGGGTGGGAAAAAGTGGTGTGGAAATGCAGGCACACTCCCACCCCAGACCGGTCAGGGGCAGCCTCCACCGCCACCTGACGGAGCCTCTCTCTCTGCACACAGCACCCCTGCCCTGGGGTGCACAGATCACCCCTGCCTCTGGGGTGCACAGATCACCCCTGCCCTGGGGTTCACCCCCAGTGACTTTGGAGTTGATGGGGCTTTGGCGGATGAGTTACATTTTGATCCATACCCATTCCAGGGGTCCTCAAACTACGGCCCGTGGGCCACATGCGGCCCGCCGAGGACATTTGTCGGGCCCTCTGGGTGTTTTTGCCACCGCTGCCTGTCCTGCTTAGCAGCCGACTTGTCCCGGGCCCACAGTGCGCATGCGTGGAATGTGCGCCGCACTCTCCAACGGCCCTCCAGCGGCCTGAGGGACAGTGAACTGGCCCTGTTTAAAAAGTTTGAGGACCCCTGTCATGGTTATTAATTTCATCACGTCAGAACAAGAAATGCACGCCTCAGTGACAGGAGACATTCATGCCTCAGCAGCGAATCTCAGTGACAGGCAAGTCTCGTGGGATCCGGATCAGTTCCCAAAGTGAGGCAGCGACCCATGACTCCCACACAGATCTCCTGCTTCCAGACTGGGACACAGCTCCTTTCGCCAGACAGAGTTCCTTAAGGACAGCATATGTGACAAGCTCCCCGACCCTGCCATTCCCTTACTCTGAATGGGGTGCCCCTCCAGCCACCTGCCAGCCCAGCAGGGCCCCCACCGCTCCCCTGTAACTGGGGTCACACCCACAGACCCAGACACCCCAGAGGCAGGGGTCAGAGGAGAGCCCACGGGAGCGCGAGGTGGCTGGAGGCCTGGCGAGCCAGCCCGTGCTGTGTCGGCACCCCAGGCTGCCTGCCCGGCACTTATCCTCCCATCCCTAACAGGACCTGGGAATTTCAGGTTGGGCTCCTAGTGGTGCTGGCCAATCAGGGCATCCCAGCCCCCTGACCACGGGGACTGGTCCAGGGATAGGCACATGACTCCAATCAGGACAATGAGACATGAAAAGATACTTGCTGGGATCTTCCAAGAAAGATGCTTCCTTATGCTTCAGGACCTTCTGGGGGAAGAAGTTCTCTCTCAGTGAGGAAGAGCGTGATCACAGTTGCTGCAGGGAGCCATTCTGCTAACAAGAGGACAGGCAGACTTGGCATGATGACAGCACCATTGGAGGTGAAAAGTAGAGAGATAGAAGGGATCCATGTCCCTCCTGATACCATGGAGCTGCTTGATCGAACCTCTCCTGAATCCCATATACTCTCAGAAATTTTAACTATATGAATCAATACATTATCTTCAGGCATAGCTGGATGTAGGGGCTCAAAATAACACCTCCAGGCACTAGGTTCTCTCTATTCTGTTCCTCCAATCTCTGGATGGTTTCCCCATCAGCCTCGTCACAGTGCAATGTGGCTGCCAGTAGCTCCAGGCCTTGCTCTTTTCAGGTTCAAGTTGAAAAAGAAAGGAAGCTTTTCTTCCCAGAAGTTTCCACTTGAGCCCCAGGATTCAGTTCAACTGAATCACCTTGACGGACAGGCCCACCATGAGCCAAGAGCTGTGACCAGACCCAGTCTCCCACGTGGCTGGGGAGAGGGTTCAGAGGACAGGTGGGAGGGAGGCCGAGTCCCGGGGCGTCTGAGCACTATCCCCAGGAAAAGGGGTATGACCACAGGACGGGCAGAGCCTGCAGTCTCAGCCGCGGTGCCCCCACCAGCCTGCCCACCTCCTCGGCAGCAGCCCCCAGGAGGGTCCATGCAGCCTGCCCGCCACTCCACTCCAGCCAGCCTTGCCACAGCAGGCCAGGAAACTCATCACCAGGACAGCTCCACTGCTGAGACAGTGTCTGGGACCTCCAGCCCCAGGGGCCAGGGCCCTCCAGGCCCGCACCCCACTCCTGGCTCTTGTCTACCCCTGCCCCCACCTCTCTTCCTTCTCTGCTCACCTGCCCCCCACCGGTACCTCTGCAGCCCTGCCAGATGCCTAGCCCTAGCGAGGCATGGATCCCAGGTGAATGAAAATATGCCTTTTCTCAAAAAACAGGAGGCTGAGGCGGCTGGAGAGTCCCCCACAGAAATCCAGGGCCCTGAGCAGCACTCTGGCCAGCTCCCAGCCCCTCCCTCGTACCTGAGCAGGATGGTCCCCTCCCTGACCCTCCCTCCCCACCTCACTCTACTCATGAGCCTCACTGTGTCTGCCCAGGTAAGAGTTAATAAGATTGGCTGCCACCGAGATGTTTACCCACCTCCAGACTCCAGATGAAGATAGAAATGGTATTTATGATTTCTACCCAGCGTTTCTGGAAAGGATTTAAGGTGCTTACGAGAATACACATATATAACAAGATTGCATAAATTAAATGTGGGAGCCAAAAAAGACAGAAAAATGAGGATGGGAACATAAAATGAAGCAAGGAAGGAGGCTGACATGAAAGCAAAGGCTGAAACGAGCTGGAAGCTTGCTCTGGGTGACTCACAAATGTTGCCCGAAGCTCTCTAGCAGCTAACCTGAAAGAGCAGGCCGGTCTGCTACAAGTTTCGGGGTTGGTGACATTAAAATCCACACACAGTTACTCAGGAGGCGTCCCAGCTGCAACACGAATATCTCGCAAGGGACCAAAAGGCAAGGCGTGTAGGAGGGAGGGTTGACAGGCTTTCCTTGCGGCCTGGCAAGCTGGGGTGGCAGCGGAGACAGGAACAAGGATGGTTCCGGCCATGCTGCTGCCCGAACCCCGATGTGAGGAGACCCCCCAGCTGTCGCGCCCCGGCAGGCGCTGGGCCCTGTGGGTGGAGGGAGCTCCTCAGCGCCCAGGTCCCACCCAGCCTCACCCACAGGGCGGCCCGCCCTCTGGGGAGAGCCTGCACAGCGCCCCGGGCCACTCCTGCTCCGTGGGGTGGGCACCCGCTGGCCCCTTCAGGGCATCCCAGGATCTAGCAAGTACCATCCACTCCTGCTTCAGGCCCCCAACTCTTCCCCCCACCATATGTTTGGTCCACAAGCATTTACTAAGCACCTACTGGGTACAGCCTGGGAATGTGAAGATTATAGAAGAAAAGAGAAAAAAGTTTCAACTAAAGCCACTTGCAGCCATTTCAGCCTTTCAGGAGGTGACATGGAGTCAAGAGGTTGCCCAGCTCTCATGACTCAGCTCTCAAGAGGTCCCCTGAGGACCAAGGGTGTGGCCCAGCCCAGGGCACTGTGGTAGGGAGGGCCAGGGTTGCAGAGGCCAAAAGCACTCGCAGCAGAGGTGCCAAGTGATGCCCCTATTGGGGTCTCCCAGAAAGAGCTGTGGGGACCCTGGGGCAAGTGGAGATCCTTGGTCTGCAGGGCCCGGGAGGGGAGGGGAGGGGAGGGGAGGCAGCACCCAAGGCCATTAGGGCCTTAATGCCAAGTGACTTTCTCAGTGCCCCAGGCCCACCAGGCCTGGACAGTCCTGCTATTGATGAACAATTCTACTTCTATGACATGTTATGTATTTTTTCTGATTCCAAAAGTTATACACTCTCAAAAAAAAAAAAAAAAAAGCAGCAACAACCACAACTTTTAAAATGCAAAGAACAAACATAAAAATTAGCCACAATTCCATTATTTATTATGGTTAGGGCTGCTCTCATTTGGGGTATAATCTGCTAGTCTTTTTTCATTAATTCGTATATATCTTGAAAAACTGCACGGCAAAACCTCTATGGCCAGAATAAAAATTTAAAAAGACAGACTGGGGAAGCTATTTACAACTCATACATCTGACAAAGAGCTTATTTCCTATGTGCAAATAGACCCTGGAAGTCACAGGAAGGCGACAGAATTTAAATATATGACAGAAATAACATAAGTTGGGGATAAGAGTAAATGACATGCAAGTGTCCTGTGGTCTTTGTGTCGTCCAGGAGGAAGATGAGGGTGTTGATTAACCACAGACTTTGCTAAGTTAAGGATGTATTATGATTTCTAGAATGACTGCTAAAAAGATAGGAGTATCACAGAATTAAGGGCAGTGGCTGCCTATGGGAAAAGAGGAAATCAAGACATGAGAGAGCACACACAGCGGGGTGGGTTCTGAGATGCTGGGCATGTTTTAATTCCTGATCTGCCTGTTGGTTATCTTAGAAAGTTTAATTCAGCATTCTTCATTCTACTGTGCAAATATATCACGTGTATGTCTCAGTTTGCATGCAGTTTGTCACAATTTTTTTAAAGAATATTAAAAGATGCTCAATACCATTCATAATAAGGTAAGTGAAAAATCTGAACTATTTTTCAAATATGAAAAGGCTTGAGAACTCACTGTGTTGGCAGGGGGTGGAGAAATGGGCTCTGCATACGCTCCTGGGGGTGCATTGGCACCTCCTCCATGGAGTGTGCTTTGGTGATTTCAACCCAGATTTGGGGACGCAGAGCTTTGCCTACTTCTAGGGTCTTAGCCTGCAGCTGCCATCACGCAGCTGTTTGTGCAGCATCTTCTTCATTGCAAAAGATGGGCAACAACCTAAACATCCATTGTTACATAAATAATGGTACTTCATATAGTGAAATATTGCACAGCCATAAAAAAGATGCTCTTCACAGACTGATGCGCAATTATAGCCAAGACGCATCGAGTGAAAAGCAAGACGCAGAGGAGCACACACAATGCAAGTCCCCTTATGTGGAAGCAACTGGCAGGAGGCATTATATGCATGTATTAATATTTGTCTGAATAGTAATCATAAAGTTCATAAAATAAACATCCCTGGAAGGCTACATAAGAAACTGATAACATTGTCTCTAATGGGCTAGAAGGCAGGTTAGAAATCATATTTTTCACTATATAATACCTTTTTGTGTTTTTGAGCTTTAAAACAGAAAGTACATATTCAAAAATATTAATATAAGTAAAAATCATAATGAGATTGGGGTATCCTGGAAGGAAGTTTCTGAGGAGGCTACAGGAGGGCAGGCAGGGTGAGCAGCGAGGGCACAAGGAAGCACCCCCCTTTTATGAGCGCGGTGTGTGTGCAGCTCCCCTTGGGCACGAGGGGCTGGGGCTCAAGGCAGAGGCTCAGGCCTGCCCCTCCCTGGTGCCCGACATCCTGCAGCCAACCCAAAGCCCGGCCAGGCACCAGCTCTCCGGAGCTACAGAACAGTCCAAGAGCCAGGCCTGACTCAGTGTAAGCCTGCGGCCCCGTGAAAGGACAAAGACGGGAGGAAAGATCCCCCCAGCCAGAGTCACCTGGAGAGGAGAAGGCGCCGCCGCCACCTGGGGGCAGGACCCCCAGCACCTGCCTCCTGCAGGGCGGGCTCAAGGACGGCCCACCACCCCACCACACACACCTGCCGCTCACCGGAGTTCAATGAGCAGAACTTAGCTCGTCCTGTTCACGCTGTTCTACAGCCTGCTTTTCCCACTTAACAGCTCATCAGGAACATTTTCTCACGTCAATAACTGCTCTTTTACTGCATGATTTTTAATGACTAAAGTTTACTCAACCGATTCACCATTAAACGTTGAGATTTTTCATTGCCATGAACAACGCTTTGATGAAAATCAGTACAGCTAAATCTCGGGGCCCAGCTTTAATTCTATCCTTAGGGTAACATCCTAGAAGTGGCCCTGCTGGTTAAAACATGCACATTTCATAGCTTTTTATGCATATGGCCCCAGCCTTAAAATATTCTTGCCCCTGGCAAGAGGGCAGCCTTCCAACTTCCTTCCAAACCTAGAGGCAATGTGATTTTATCTTTATATACTAAATATTTCGGGAGAAGCATCCCATTATTGCTTTAATTTGCATCCTTTGATTACTAATTGGGTTGAGCCTTTTTCATCTATTTATTTCCTTGATTTCGTTTCTAACTCAAGTTGCCTGTCCACACCCAGCACCTTCCTGTGCCCCCCTCTTTGCTCAGGCCTGAAGGTCACTCCTTATACATCCATATAAAGTTATACTCCTTATATAACCTTCTTCAAGGTTACGGTCAAGGTCAAATAGCCTGCCCTGACCTTCCCTCTAAGCAGTCATTCCTAGCCTCCAGGGGCTCTTGGCTTGAGGCACGTGACGCTTTGGTCCGTTCAATAGTTCTGTCTGTGAGCCTGCACCCCTGCTGTCTGCACCAGCTGTTGGCTTTTCTCCTCGGGCCCAAGAGTTGGCCGCTGCCCCCAGCTAAGGACTCCGTGTCAACAAATTTGCTGGGCCCTACTTTCCAGTTAGGGCTTTGGGGCTCCAGGGACAAATCAGACTCCATCCCTGCCCAAAAGCCCCTTGGAACCATGTACACCAAGGACAGCTACCTCCATCTGCCAGCTGCCCGAGCCCAGGACTGCCGGCCTGGAGGCCTGGGCTTGCGCCTCCCCTTGCTGTCGGCTCCCCTGGGAAACTAGCCGTCTGAGACCAGCAGCTGCTTCCCCTGCGCTGCAAGAGGAGGCGGAACCCCCACTGCAGATTCTGCTCTGTGAGAAGCAGAGCCAGCGAGGGGACGAGGGTGAAGCCCCTGGAGAGGTCGGACAAAGAAGAAGGGGAACTAATGGGAGAACTTGGGGGGCCGTAATGTCCAGACTTTAAGAATGGATTCCAATATTGTGTGGCTGCATCCAGTAGCTGTCCAGCATTGGCTATCTCAGGCCATGCTCTCTGGTCTCCTGTGTTTTGGCAACTCCCCCCCATGTGTGGAATTCTGAGCATGGTCCCCAGGAAGGGCAGCTGAGACCCAGCAGCAGGAGAGAGCCAGTGGAGGGTGCGGAAACCACGGTTCCCTAGAGATGCTGCTGGGCAGGGGAGGGGCGAGGTGGGCATCCCGTGGGAGGAGGCAGAATGGGCTGGGGCCTGCCCTGTGCCCCTCGTCAGATGTGCTGCACACGGTGAGAGGGAGGCACACTCTCTGGAGGTGCCCAGGCAGTGGCACCCTGGAGCTTGCCCCAGGAGCAACTTCCCAACCTAGAGAGGCCCCGAGACACTGGGCAGTGCCTGGCTCTTGGGCCTCTGAGACCCCAAGCCCAGCCCCAGCTTCTCCCAGCAGCTGAGAGATGCCCCTGGTGTCATCAAAGAGGTGACTCTGCAGTTGGGATGACCTTGGCTCCCAGCACTAGAGGAGATGACAAATTTCTTTTCTTTCTGCTGAAAATATAATCCATCCTTTCATGGGTCTCCGGGGACCAGCAGCGCAGCACATGCATTATGGAAGCGTTTGCTGGGCTTGTTTCTGCTGTCTGCGGCTGGCGTGCTGCCTGCTCTTCCTTAAGCCCTTCAAAGACAGACAGACCATTTCAATGCCAAGGGGCAGGTTCAGGGATGTTCCTGAAAAACATTATACTTCTCTCAGTGGCTGCTGTCCTGCTTTCTGGACATTAATTTGTTAATTTAGGCAAGAATACAGTCCTACTATGTGCCAGGCCCTGGGGTCAGTGTGACCAGCATGGATCTGCCTTCACAGGCCACGCTTGTGCTTGTGCTTGGACACCCACAGCCCAGACCTATGGGTCTAGAGGCTCTTCCCAGACCCTGAGACCTGAAGGCCAAGGGGCTGCTGGTCAGGCGGTGGGCAGGGAGGAGGACTTCTTGGGGGTGGGCTGGGGAAAGGCATCAGTGCGCGTGCTGGGGAAGTAAACTGAGGCCAGGCCACAGTGGGCCAAGGGTGCCAAGCACTGCATTTGACATCCTGCACCTGTCATCCTGACAGCTACAGGAGTCCTTGAGGGGCACTGGTCAGGGAAGTGACACCAACAGCTCTGTCTTCTAGGAAGATCATGTTGACAGCCTCCAGGAGGCTCCTCAGCAGGAAGAAGCATGGCAGCAACTCAGGAGTGGCCAGTTCAGGGATGTACCACACAGATGAAGGGAGAGACACACACAAGATGCAGCTGAGAGGACTGAGCAGCAAGTGACCGGCAGGCGGGAGGGCTGCAGTCGGGGAGGGGATGGAAGGCTTGAGTGCCAGGTGCCTGTGAACTGTGCGACTGTCCAACAGGCAGGGCGAGTTCCTGCGAGCAGAGACTGGGTCTCAGGCCTGGCCTCTAGCTACACCTGGGCAGAGACATGGGCCTGCCCTGGGGTCCTCACAGCAGGGGAGACATGTAGGTGTCTAATACTCACATGGATAAAGGACAGTGGCCTCTGGGAGAAGGGCTTCTAGGGGTGTGGGGGAGCCACAGGGCTGGGAGCAGGGTAGCAGAGGCTGCCTGAGTGTCCCGGCCCTGAGGACAGCCAGGGAGAGGGCGGGGAAGGGCAAGGGCAGGGCTGGGGAAGGCATGGGCAGCTCACATCTGACATCATGGATACGGGCGTCCAAAGCATGATTTTCCTCTTCCTTATCCAATTCTGAACACACAGTAGCTCAAAAATAATGCAAACTTGCCAATTAAAGGCAGCTTCTGCCAGGGTGTTCACCTGGAGGCGGAGGGCAGGGAAGAACAGCCAGGAACACGAGGAAAGGGGAAATCATATGCCTGAACAATCTGTGGTTCTCAAATACAGGATTTAAAAGTAAGAAAAACACTGGAGAAAGGCAACTGGAGGAACCCTCTAGGCAGGCGTCTTGGCCGTGAGGCACAGGCAGGCCCTCGGGGCAGAAAGAGGCCCGAAGCCACACAGAAGGCAGTCAGGGACAAAGGCATGTCTCCCTTGGCAAAGATGAACCTGCTAATAAATGATGTTCGGAATGGAAAAACAAACACTCCCATTACATTGGAACTAAGCGATGGGCACATGCACACAGAGGAGGGTAAAACTCAGTGGAAATCAAGCAGAGGGGAGGCCGGAAGAGGAGAGGCAAAAAAACCTACCTCACAGGTACCATGAACACTGTTCGGGTGATGAACACAAGTATAGCCATGACTCAAGCATTACAAAATGATCCATGTAACCAAAAACATTCGTACTCCCCTAACATTTTGAAATATAAATAAATAAATGATGTTGGGGTAAATAGGCAGCCTTCTGGAAAAAGACCAAGTTAGATACATACCTCACATTACACATCAGGATAATTTTCAAACGGAGCAAAATGTAAATGTATAAATGAAACCATGAAAGTATGGGAAGAAAATACATGTGAATTCCTTTACTAACTTGAAATGAGGAAGGCATCTCAAACTATGACTCTAAATTTAGCAACCATAAAAGATTAATAGATGACACAAAAATTGGAAACTTTTGCAGGGCAAAAGCCACTATAAACAAAGTCAAAAGACCAACTGGGAAGAAATATTTGCAACTCAGATCACTGTCAGAGCAATAAAATCTCTAATATATAAAAAGCTCTTAGCAACTAATAAGAAAATGATCAATAACTCAATAGGAAAAAAGTGAAAAAGGACATGAATACACAGTGAAATTCAAATGGCCCTCAGCACATGCAAAGGCGTCTGACCCAATCATAAGAGGAACACAAAGTAACCCTGCAAGGGCTCCTCCCCATGCGCTTGGCGGAAATGCAAGTTGGACGGCACCCTCCACTGGTGAAACTATGTGGGTCGAGGTACCACCCCGGTGGGAGGTAATTTGGAAATGACTATCAAAGTTGTGCATGCACTTACCCTTTGACTCAGCAATGCACTTCTGGAAGTGGAGCCTGTGGGTACACCTGCCTGTGTAGGAGCGATAGATTGGAAACCTAAGTGAAGTCACAGGGGACTCATTTTTCAAACAAATGCATGTGGCACAGCAATGCACAGAAGGATCTGGAAACACACTGTCTACCTACGCATTTGCCTGTCCACATTCCAGACCATCCACCCTGCTCGCGGTGCCTGGAGGCTGTGGTATGACCAGGGCAATGGCCCCCTTGCCCTCTGATTTCAGGTCAGGTTCAGCCAGTGAGGAGGGAGTATTCACCCCTCCCTGCAGGGGCACCTCGGGCAGGCTGCACCCTGGACCAAAAGTCACAATTCCTGCCAGGTGGATGTGTTCGCTCCTCAGGCCTAGGGTGATAAGGACAAGGCTTGTGACTTCCCTGTGTCCTACCCACACCTTGTAAAGAGGCCCTCCAGAAAACATTCTTCAAATTGCCCAGTTTGAGCAAGCCATCTGTTTTCTGCTGGGCCCCTGACTGATGCAGCAGCTATTTATGAAAATGATGAGGGTGTGTGCTAGGCATCAATCTGGAGAGGTTTCCAGGTACCTTACTAAGTGAGAGTCCGTAGTGGCTCCCTTGCACACGAGGAAGGTGGAGGGAAAGGCACAGCATGCGGCCGCATCTGCCTGCATTTGCACAGAGAAGGCGGAGTGGACCCCCAGGAGGCTGGGCGGTGGCTGTCCGCCAAGGGCTGTGTGCGGCGGGCGGGGAAGGACACACAAGACCTTTCTCGTCTGTTTATTCTCCTCCCCCGCTCAGCTTCATGGGACTCCGGCCTGTGGGTGCCAGTCTGTCCTGGGCACCTGACCACACGATGCTCATGCTGTGGCCTGTTTGTGGCCCTGAGAGTCATGTGCTATGACCTAGCCCCAGTGTGACGGTGTTCAGAGGCGGAGCCTTTGGAAGGGGTCGAGTTGTGGGGGCACAGCCCCCGTGAGCGGGAATGGTGCCCTTATCAGAGAGGCCCGAGGATGTCCACTCCCTCCACCACGTGAGGGCACAGTGAGAAGCACCATCTGCGAATCACGAAGCGGCCCTCACCGGGCACCGAATCTTCCAGTGCCTTGGGGAGGGTGGGGCGCCTGGGGGACACAAGGCAGGGGCCAGTCCGGGTAGGACCCCGAGTGTCCTATTGCTTGCCCTGCCTCCTGCCTCCAGGAGCTTTGGGGCTTACACAGGGGCCGCCCAGAGAAAACGCCCCTGGACAGAAGTAGCCAGCAACTCACTTGCCCAGGCTCAAGGGGAAAGGAAATCATGGGTTTGTTTGTTGCCTTCTGCTTAATGCTTCTTCCTGGAGGCTAGCAGGGAACTTGAGATCATTTCCATTTCCTTTGTGTAAATGAGTTGCTAAGAGTAATTTAAGCCCCCCACTGAAGCAAGCGTGGCAGAGATGGTCCAAGCACCCTATCTGTGACAGGAACAGGCTGTCCACACTGGGAGGGCCAGCCACTGCCCCTGTCATGTGCCCTGGCTGGCAGGGCCATCTGTGGACACTGCCCCTTCCAAATGATTTCAGGACCTGGCCTAGGAAGCCACCTCCATGCTTCCTCCTGCCCTTTGAGTTCATGATCTCAGTGAGGATTTGCCGCGGACTCCTCAAGGTCTGAGCCGTGGGTAGATGAAAACCCGGGCTCGGAAGGTCCCTTGGGAAGCCCCTGCGCATGGTCAGCGGGCTCCACGGATCCAGCTGCAGAGGCCCTGGATGCTCTCAAGCTGCTGTGGTATCTGGCTGCTCCCGGGCCCAACCCCGCTGTGAGCCCTCGGGAGACAGCACCCTCTTGCTGAGCGGGAGCTGCTGGGCCAGACAGGTGCTCAGGAAGGCCTCTCTGGGCCGGAGCTCAGAGTCGGGTCTGCCAAGGGCTGGAGGGAAGAAAGGAGAGCAGATTCCATGCGCCAAGATGGGTAAGAGGGCAGGTGAGGTGGCAGAACCACAGCCAGTGAGGACAGGTGGGCGCGAGGCAGCTCTTGGCCCCGTCCGCAGAGTAGCCCGGCTGCAGGCACGGAGCTTGTCCTGCAGACGTGTGTCCACATGTTCACGCCTGTGTGGGTGATGCTGCAGCAAAGAGGCTTAAACACACAGCCCCACATGCAGACAGCAGTCTCCTGAGCACCTGCTGGGTGCCGGGCGTCCACAGGAAGCTCCGCCACACGCAGAGTGGCAGGCTGCCGCACCAAGGAGCAGGAGCAGTTCTAATTTTAATGAACAGCCCAATTGGCCCCAAAGTGCCTGCGTCAGTGTTCTCAGGCTACCGTGACAATACCACAGACTGAGCGGCCTAAACAACAGAAATTAATTTTCTTGACGTCCTGGGGGCTGGAAGTCCAAGATCTTCTGAGGCCTCTTTCCTCGGCTTGTCGATGGTGTCTTGTCCCTGCGCCCTCACGCAGCCCTCCCTCTGTGTGTGTGAGGGCACCGGTCCTGTAGGATTGGAGCCCACTCATATGACCTGATCTTACCTTGACCACTTCAGGACCGCACTCACCGGCCGCGAAGCGTCGCCCACAGCCGGCACTCACAGTCCGCACGGCGGTGTGTGCTCTGCATTGACCACGCACCCGTTCTGCTCTTGTGTGATGAGGAAAGCTTTAAAGCACTGAAAGCTTGTTTGACTTTACAGGCAGCTTTAGGAAAATAACTATAATAACTCCTACTAAGGACTTGTTAAAAGGTCACAGATTCGTAGTCACTTATTAGCTGAACGT
>CAUYPO010083989.1:0-19623 GCA_963574435.1 Cheirogaleus major | reverse complement strand
TAGCACTCTGGGAGACTGAGGCAGGAGGATCGCTTGAGCTCAGGAGTTCAAGACCAGCCTGAGGAAGAGCGAGACCTGTCTCTACTAAAAATAGAAAAAATTAGCTGGGTGTGGTGGCATACCTCTGTAGTCCAATCTACTTAGGAGGCTGAGGCAGGAGGATTGCTTGAGCCCAGAGTTTGAGGTTGCTGTGAGCTAGCTGATGCCATGGCACTCTAGCCTGGACAGCAGAGTGAGACAAGAAAGAAAGAAAGAAAGAAAGAAAGAAAGAAAGAAAGGAAGGAAGGAAGGAAGGAAGGAAGGAAGGAAGGAAGGAAGGAAGGAAGGAAGGAAGGAAGGAAGGAGAAAGAAATAAATTATTTTTAAATGAATTAAAAAATAATAAAAATTAAATAAAAAGAGACTGAATTCACAAATCTTTAGGACATATTTTTTAAAATATAGACTGTGGAATCTGTGGGGAAGAAACAGAAGGAGATGTATTAGTGCTATGATCTTAGCAAATGGAGAACTGGAAATATATTCTATGATTGAACTGAATTCAAAACCAAAGATACACACATACTACTTAGACTAATGTTTTATTGAAATCATGTAGAATAAGTGGTATTACAATTCTATTGGGACAAGAAAAGTAATGTGGAGTTTGCAAGTCAACAAAAACATTCAAATTGATAATTAAAGAACAGGTATAACATTTTATCTTTAGACAGTATTCATATGTGTATATTTTTTATAAGAACTGCAATAGAAACCCACAAATGTGATTTCCCCAGGTAACTAGGACAGGCAAATACAGTGGGAACTCTTCTATACTCTTTGATATTTAGCAATTTCACATATTAATTTGATTAAGATATTTGTGACCAATTTAAATATGTAATAAATTCATATTTATTGATACAGAAAAATACATACAATATAATCTATGTAAAAAGCACCTTACAAAACGGTATGCAGTGTACCATAGCACCTATGAACTCATGCTTAGTAATTTGCAGGGCTATTCACCAAATGAGAAATTTTATTGTAATGAATTTATGATGATTTATGAATTTTCTCCTGTTTTCTGATTTTCCATAATCTCATATATTTTATTCTGAGGGAACAAAAGACAAAACCAAAAAAAAACCCAGTAAATTCATTAAAACCCTATAAGCTAAGTAAGTAGGAAAAAAGGGAAAGTGAATGGTTATGAAAGTAAAGACAGAAATAAATAAAAAATTTGGAACACAAAGAACAATTTATAAAATCAGCATCCATTTAAAGGAGAAAGAAACTGTGGTTTTAAATATTTCATGAGCAAAAATACATTAAAATCATTTTTTGCAAAATTCCTTGAAAAATGATTTGTAATAACTTTTCATTTTTTAACCTTTCATAACAACCATCCTGATTGCCTCATAAAAACCATACATGGTAACTGTCCAGGGTGCTTATTCTCCATTCCCCTGTAGGAAATATGCCTAATTCTAAGAATTAGGGGACTACATAAAGAGGCATATTTCATGTTAAATGGTTACATTTAGCAACAAGCCGATAAGTTGATAGCATCTATATAGTGTATGTATATATTGGACTCATGTGGAAACAGACATATCCACATACGGATTAGTAATAGTATTTGTTAAAAATAATTTTTGGTTTTCATACAAAAAGTACCTTTTCAAAATCAGCAGTTTATCCTCCCAACACACCCCATGCTGTATCCATTCCTGGTAAACACCCCCTATCCTGCCAAATGGCAAATGAAAATAAAATTATAGTGATATAAAAAGCATTTTCCGTGTTACATGCACTTTTCAACCCAGAGAAAATAAGAATAAATTCCTTTTTTGTGCAGCAGTTTCTGAAATATAATCAGAGAGATTGTAGTAAACATTTAACTTTCAGTTAGCTTTCTCAAAACTTTTAAACACTGGAATTCAAGATTTGCTTACGCTCTGAAGCTAGTCCTCAGTATCTTTTTAAGCCTCTTTTGGCATCTCATTTTCATGCACCATCTGAGATGATTTAGAAAACACCAGAACATAACAACACCATTTCCACAAAACAACTACCTGGACAGTGTCTACATCTACATTTATCATTTATGTAATAGAACTCTGTTTCTGGGAGAAATTTTATTTTAAGTGTAGATACCAAAAGATGATATTATTGGAGTTAGCAGTGTCAATGAGTAAATATAGTCAGCACCTACTCAGAAACAGCTTATTTTTAATAATTAGAATAAGAAATATTTCTGTTATTTTCAAATTTCTATAAAGAAAAATAGATATATTTTTGCAGAATCAGTAGCTTGCTGGCTGTGTAGCTTAAAATGATTGTGTAAAATGGCATCATATGATTTTTTTAGGGTTAACACAACCCAAAGTTGAGACAAAGCATATGAATATTTCTGTAGCCTGCCTTCCTTCTTTATGCAAATAAAACTAAGAACTAGCTTCCCAGGATGCTAAACCTGAATTCCATTGCTGAAAGATTTGAGAAAGCAATTTCATCTATAGAGATAAAATTTTGGAATCATTCATGATTTGACATTGTTCAAGGTTCAAAACAATTACCATATTATTTGTCTTGATACCTTCCTTTTTATTTTAAGGAAATAAAGGAAAACACACAAAAGCATACATATGCATACACACACACACACACACACACACACATCCACCACATTGTTTCTGAAAGGATAAGCATTGCCCACTGGATCATTCAGCTTCATTGGATGAATACAATGCAGATACTTTAAAATAATTTGGGGCCGGGCATGGTGGCTCGCACCTGTAATCCTAGCATCCTGGGAGGCCGAGGCGGGAGGATTGCTTGAGCTCAAGAGTTCGAGACAAGCCTGAGCAAGAGTGAGACCCGTCTCTACTATAAATAGAAATAAATTAGCCAAACAACTAAAAATAGAAAAAATTAGCCAGGCGTGGTGGCACATGCCTATAGTCCCAGCTACCCGGGAGGTTGAGGCAAGAGGATCACTTGAGCCCAGGAGTTTGAAGTTGCTGTGAGCTAGGCTGATGCCACAGCACTCTAGCCTGGGTAAGAGAGTGAGACTTTATCTCAAAAAAAAAAAAAGAATTTTTAATAATTTCAGATGATACTGAAAAATGATTATGGTATTTTGTTATTGAAAAAAGTCAACTCAGTTTCTTTTTAACTCCTTTTTTAAATTAAATTTTATTTTTTAAATTTTTTATTTCAGCATATTACAGGGTACAAATGTTTATGTATATTGCCTTTGCCCCCACGAGTCAGAACTTCAAGCATGTCCATCCCCCAGATGGTGTGCACTGCACCTATTAGGTGTGAATATACCTATCCCAACTCAGTTTCATATATCATATGTGTATAGATATATATAAAAATCAGATAATTATATATAAATATATATGCATAATAAACATATATTTATGTATGTATTTATCCTTATAGTTGTATACATTTTTATATCTATATAACTGAAATGCATAAAAATAATAAAATAATTTATCTCTAGGTTAAAAGATGATGAGCATTTTCATTTTACTTTATCTTATTTTCTATTGAAATTATTTTATATTTAAAATAAAAAATTATAATATCCAACATAATGCCAATGTTATTTGTTTAACATCAAATTGATATTGAAATAACATCTATACTTTATGCTAGTCACCTGAATCTGTCTGAATCAATTGGCACTGAATAACTAATTTTATACATTTCCTGTGAATGCAGAATATTGAATGTGATCTCCTTTAAGGTATTATCATGTGATAAATTCCCCTAAAATATGTAATCCTCTCAAGCATTTTAAATTCATCAACTTCATTTTCAGTTCAAAATTTTAGCCTATTTTCACATATTTCTTCTGAAGCTTTAATCTCTGCAAAACTCATCTTTAAATTAGGATAAAAATGTAGAAGAATGAGGAGTAGCAACAACTAAATTTAATTTATTTTTATGTCCATTTGCAAAGAAAACAGTTCTGATTTTAGCTAAATGGAGGTCTTTCTTGTGTTTTCTGTTTGTTTATTTTGTAATCTACTTGGATCACATAGTGAAAATTTACTTGGAATTTTCACTCAGCTCCCACGATATTACCATATATTCTTTGAGCTGTTGGCAAAATGGATCCAGTTTATGAAGTTATTTCTTTTACACTGAGCTTGTTCCTGACATATATATTTAGATAAATTAGAAAGTAAAAGCAATACCCACTGTGTTGAATATCTTTAAGAGTATGGTTGAAATTTGTAATTTGAAATTCCTAAGTTCAAAGAACATTTATCTACAGCTTGATTTTACGCTTGAAACTTCCTGAGCTTCACAGCACTTTGTAAAAAATTAGGAGAAAAAAATACTTCTTCCTATCATTCATAGCAATTTTTCTTATACTTAAGTAAAATATACAGAAACTTTTAAAGGAAAATAAAAATGTTGTGCCCTCTTACTGTTGCCATATTTTTTTCATTATGCAACTTAACCAGGTATAAATCCTTATGCTTTTAGTCTTATACAAATACACTTTCAGAGTAAATTTTGTAGTAAATACAATTTCACCAAATGAATACATTTATTTTAAAAACATTACTTTGAACAATGATGTTATTTTACTGAATCTAAACCAGAATGTTATGTTTAAGAACAAAGATGTACAGCTTCTACTTAATCTGGCTATATTTGTGCTTTGATATTACTATTTCTAACACAGAGAACTATTATTTGCAAAAGAATATTTATATAATTAAATATATTTTCAAAACTTCTTTTGTATTGAAACTCTAAGAAAAATAGAACTCATTCTTACCCAATTTTTTTGAAAGAGAGCAGTGCTTGTATTCAAATTTTAAGTCACACCCAAATAGTTATAGGCACTGTAAACTGTCAACATTTTTCTTTTGGGTGATCTGTTGACTGGAATGAGATTTTAAATAAAAAACTTGGATGCTGAAATCCAATGACTGTACCAAAATGAACAGGGATAGTTTAAAACATTTAGATTAGAATCTGAATAAAAAGTACTGTATATCACATTATTTATAAGAATACATATTACTATGTATATATTTATAAATATACTTTATATTGCTTAGAATAATACAATTTATAAAAATGTATATTCTTTGATAATTATATCTAACATATTTATGTACATATTTATTTATTCAAAAATAATTTATAGATCTCTAAGACTGTGTTCATCTTCCATTTATTCTTGGACCCCAATTTCAGCAACTCTAACCTAGAGTATCACAATGATAATTTTCCTCTCCTGGCTCCCTCCCTTATTGTTACTGATGTGTATCTTATTCCCTGCTATAACATGGTGTACTACACATTGATTGAATTTCAAAAAAATTAGCTGAATTTTGTTTTTCTACATAGTAAAAATATTCTATATATAGAATTCATTAGGGCCGGGTGCCAGTGGCTCACACCTGTAATCCTAGCACTCTGGGAGGCTGAGGTGGGAGGATCCCTCAAGGTCAGGAGTTCGAAACCAGCCTGAGTAAGAGCGAGACCCTGTCTCTACTAAAAATAGAAAGAAATTAATTGGAGAACTAAAAGATATATAAAAAATTAGCCAGGCATGGTGGTGCATGCCTGTAATCCCAGCTACTTGGGAGGCTGAGGCAGAAGGATCGCTTGAGCCCAGGAGTTTGGGGTTGCTGTGAGCTAGGCTGACACCACAGCACTCTAGCCTGGGCAACAGAGTGAGACTCTGTGTCAAAAAAAATAGAATTAATTAGAACTATTAATTTGTGAATATGAAAGAATAATCAGTGATTATACAAATCAGCTGGTTAATATTGGCTAACTCATTCAAAGTCAGTCTGTTAAAATGAGATGCTCTACCACACATGAATGAAAACTGCTTAGTGTACCAGATCACTCTTTCTTTTTCAAATGAGAAAAGCTCACTGTTTCTGAGTTTCTTTACTTTTATCTTACACTGGAATTAGCTCATTGATTTTTAGGACATTTGGAAAGTTTTGCTTTGTTTTGTTTTTGGTATTTATGAGCTAATTTATTTTTCTTGTGGTAATCATTTAAAATAAAAGAAGAAGTACAGTTAAGATTTGGGCATTTCACTTTATGAAAATTTTATTTCCAAAGGGATACAAAGAACTAGATACAAATGTTTAGAATTAATTATAATTATACCTGTTGATGTATTTGGATAGTACTTTTGTTCTGATCTCCAAAATGCATCAAAGTAGGATGGAATGAGAAAGAGATGGATGAAGGTATGGATATGTGATCTATCTATGTGATAAGGCAAGTCGATGAAAAGGTAAATGGTGGAATGTCTGGGATATATAGGTATATACAGTGTTCACTGCATTTTTTCAACTTTTCTTAGTGTTAAATTTTTTATAATCAGAACGTTGGAGGAATAAAAAACAAAAAAGAAGAACTATAAGCTTTCATTTAACATTTCTGACTAAATAAATTATATTGCAAAGTATGACTTTTTAACATAGCAACATCCCTTTAATAGTTTTCTCTCTCTCTATTTCTCTCTCTTTTCTCTCTGCCCCACCAAAGCTCCACTCCGACTTAGACAAGGGAGAGGGCACTGTTAAATACACCCTCTCAGGAGATGGCGCTGGCACCGTTTTTACTATTGATGAAACCACAGGGGACATTCATGCAATAAGGAGCCTGGATAGAGAAGAAAAACCTTTCTACACTCTTCGTGCTCAGGCTGTGGACATAGAAACCAGGAAGCCCCTGGAGCCTGAATCAGAATTCATCATCAAAGTGCAGGATATTAATGACAATGAGCCAAAGTTTTTGGATGGACCTTATGTTGCTAGTGTCCCAGAAATGTCTCCTGTGGGTGAGTAGGCAAAACAAAATTCTATCAGATGCTTCAAGACCTCTTCAACATTTACTTCTTTCAGGTTGATATAAACATCGTATTTGTAACCCAAAAGATTATTCTTCAACTGTAGAGGAAACAATTATTTTCATTTATTCTTTTTTTTTTTCTGTTTTTCTTTCTGTTGCATTATGAAGATAATCACAGGAATATATAACATTCTTTACTATTTTACAACCTGTGCATTTAACTGAACCCATAGAATCCATTTGCACATTAAGTACAAAATTCATTTTGTATTGAAATTGACTGTCATCACAATTATAGATACCTATACACTGCTGGAAATAACAACCACACATAACTAATACCAGACAGTAATTTTTAGCTCAAAGTAAATTATTAATATCTAAAGCCTACACTGCATCTGACCTAGAAGTAGTCCAGAAAAGGCTGGATTGCAAGGGTGATACTGTTTCCTTTGTGGGTAATATTAACGCATAGTTGCCATCCCAACAAACTAAAGAACAAATAATATTGTGAAGTCATTATTAAAATAAGTTTGCAATTAGAATATAGTAGCATCGTCATTCTTAAAATTTAAATTTGATATAAATTTACATTTCAACATGAACCTAAATTTCTGAAGTCCTATAATATGTGCTATATAAGATCAGTAAGTTAAGGATTCCAGCCTTAATAATAATTTTAAATTATAATTTTTATTCTTCAGTCACCATTGCTAATCTCTCAATTTATTTCAAAGTGACTTCTGGTTTTTTATCACATTTGAAAGATAAAGCTACTCATTACGTATGGGTTAAGACTTGAAACTCTCTTGTGTGAGCCATTGCTAGTATTTCCTAAGTCTGACGTGTCTCAGAGGGTTTCCGCTGCTCCTACAACCATCCAGGACATGCAGTGAACACTGTGCGTGCTACCCTGAGGGCAGAAGCAGGTTAGTGGTTGCAGAAGCTGTCACATGGATTTACTACAAATGCACTTGAAATTGTGTATGTGACCTTATCAGGCATTTAAAGACCATATTCTCTCCTTGAACTGAGAAATCAGCTCAAAGTAGTTCACTTAGATTTCAAATTTTAATGTCCACACCCAGGGCTGCAAATCTGTTGCTTATTAAATTTTTCCTACAATTTTTGACTTGCCTCTTTTATACAGTGTTATAATTGCTAGAGATTTAGAAATACAATGGGGAAGAAGCCTGTCTCCTTAGAAAGTAGTCTCTGAAAATGGTGGAGGCTATTTTAAAATTGTACCTTGACTTTACAGGGGGAAAAAAAGGTAGCATTCTGAGAAAAAGTAAGGCTTTTAAGAAGATACGCTATTTAGTAGATAACTAGTTTAACTCAGTGCCTATTTCATGTAAATTGGAAATATTGACATGAATTTATGACCTCAGTGACTCTTTAATACCAAAATAGCATTCTTAAAGCAAATACACATATCCTTCTATGGTATTAGAAAATTCTGTTTTATTAGATAAACAATTAGATCCTTTGTTGTGCTGATTAAGAGAAAGAGTAGGGCTATAGTGTCAAAGCCCTTGTATAGAGGTTTGCAACTAGTATCTGAAGAGAGAAATATATCTGAGAAATCAGAAGATAGGTAAGTGGGAAAACAAAGTAGTTCCAGTTTTTGAGGTATTGGGGTGGGACATAATTTATTATGCTTTCATCAGATATTGAAAAGATCTGTGAAAAATAGGTTGTTTAAAATGTTTTGCCATATGCAAAACACTGAAACACTGAAATTCCCCATTGGTTATTTAAGAGACTCCACTAAGTACTTATACTGATTTTCAATGCACCACCTTCTCTCCACCTTCTTTTTTTTATTTTTAATAACGGAAAAATATTTCTTTTGAATGTGAAACTATATCACATGGTATGAGTTTAGATATTCTTGGACTACTTTTATATAATATGCACTTTTCAAATAGATACAAATAGATAAAACACTACGAATTAAATGTTAAGAATTAAGTATCTATTATGCATTATTTTTATCATTCCCCATCTATGCACATAAACCCAAGAAATACAAAAGATCCAGTTAGTCTTGTGTTATCTGCTCTTTCTGCTTTTACATGACCAACCTAAACCTAACCAACTACTGTGCATACAGAGCCTATATTTATGTTCCTAGAGAACTGGAACTCCATTCTCAAATATACTCTTCTTACCAGATGGAAAAGATTCACTGCTCTAATCATCTAAAAGATTATTATTTTCTATATTTCCTTTTTCCCATGTAATCTAGGCAGTCCTACCTCTGTATAATTTTCCTTTGAATATTAAAATAATCTTTAATCAAGACCAGATGGAACTTTGTATGGTGTAATGACAGTATAGCTATTGTTGCAACAAATCTCACTGTTGGTTGTAGACATCCACATTTGAGGTATTCTCTAGAAAATAACTTCTTTCCCAATAAGTGAAAATATTACTATTTCATTTTCAATAAAAGTGAAGAATTGAGCAATTTAAAAATACATGTAGTGAAATAAGTTATTTGTAGTACAAAAGAGAAGATGAAGAAATATCGGAAAAGTGAAACAAAGTGTATTATGCAAATGTCAATTTAACAATAATGGATTATACATCTGGAACTATGAAGAACATATAAACCTGCAATGAAAATTGACTAAAGTGAAAATTACAGAGAACATAAATGTACCAAGAGACAATTGTGGTGAGGGTCAAGAATTCAAGCTTACAACACTATGGAATATATATATATATATATTTTTTTTTTTTTCTTAAAGTTGAAGAAAATTCTAGTGACTCTACGAATTGTTTCAGAGAAGGTCACTCTGTTTCTAACTTCTGCTACAACCAATATGCCATGAAAGTAATATTCAGAGATAAAGTACTTTTCCTCTGACCTATGGAAATTACTTAATGATCCAGATATTCCCCAACTCAAAGCTACTCCTTGGAGACAAATTTGGACTTTATGAATGTCGCCTTAATTCTTTAAGATCACTAGAGTAACAATGAAATACAGTAATGTACCTTCTTTAGTATCTGATGATTATGCATCACTAGAATATGCACTTTAAGTTACTTCTCCTAGAGTGCTGACAGGTTTAGAATGTTTAAATCCATATTCACATGTGTATTATTGTCCTCTGCCTGAGCTAAGGCATCTTGAGGCAGCTGGTTGGACTATTTACAACTACGTTGTAGTCTATGTCAATTGTGAATCATGATTTATGTAGTAAAAAGTTACCATTTCCTAAGCAATAGCCAGGTGCCTGACAATGTAACTAGCGATTTGCATTTCCTATTTTATTTAACCATTACAATAATCTTTAGTAATACTGTTTACTGTTTTGTTTTGTTTTTTTTTAATGTGAAAATTTAACTCCTATGTATAAGAAAGTAGGAATGACTCCCAGACTCTTTAGAACAAAGTTCATCACAATCACTTATATTGTTTTTCTAGTGTTGGTGGCTGCTAAGACTTTGGGAAACTTAAGTTTAGCTTTCAATCTCAGATGACCTGGTTAAGAATTTGGAATGCTGCCAGGCATGATGGCTCACGCCTGTATTCCTAGCACTCTGGGAGGCCGAGGCAGGAGGATCACTCAGGGTCAGGAGTGCGAAATCAGCCTGAGCAAGAGGGAGATCCCGTCTCTACTAGAAATAGAAAGAAATTAATTGGCCAGCTAAAAAATATACAGAAAAATTAGCCAGGCATAGTGGCGCATGCCTGTAGTCCCAGCTACTCAGGAGGCTGAGGCAGAAGGATTGCTTGAGGCCAGGATTCTGAGGTTGCTGTGAGCTAGGCTGACGCCACGGCACTCTAGCCTGGGCAACAGAGTGAGACTCTGTCTCAAAAAAAAAAAAAAGAATTTGGAATACTTATATTAATTGTATTATATTACATAATTTGAGGATGCAGGTCCCTGCTTTAAACAAAATCTGAGGAATAGGTATCTCCTATCCACTATCTATTTTTTTTTTTTTTTGAGACAGTCTCACTCTGTTGCCAAGGCTAGAATGCTATGGCAAAAGCCTAGCTCAGAGCAACCTCAAACTCCTGGGCTCAACTGATCCTCCTGCCTCAGCCTCCGAGTAGCTGGGACTACAGGCATGTGCCACCATGCCCGGCTAATTTTTTCTATATATTTTTAGCTGGCCAATTAATTTCTTTCTATTTCTAGTAGAGACGGGGTCTCGCTCTTGCTCAGGCTGGTTTTGAACGCCTGACCTCGAGAGATCCTCCCACCTCGGCCTCCCAGAGTGCTAGGATTACAGGCGTGAGACACTGTGCCCGGCCTCCTATCCACTATCTTAAAGAAAAGTCTAGTAGAAGTTTAAATAAAAGAAGGTACACATAAAAGAAATTAAGCCACAGGCTTGATAAATACAATTAACAGATATCCCTTTGGTCTTTTTTTCTGAACTCTATTTTGTTTTACATGAAGTTTGGAGAGAAATGCTAAGATGAAATTTTGGCAGAGGTTTTTTAGAGATTATCAACAAAAGAATATTTTCTACATGGTCATATTTAAATAGTCTAACTCCAGGGAGGAAATAGTCCAGACTGTGACTATATATTAATTTATTAAATCATTATTATAATTTAGAAACATATATAAATCTCCACACTTCCTTATTTTCACAGAGTTTCCACAGACAAACCAAGAAATAATAAAGTAGATATATTCTCTTATCTCATGAGCCAGCCATGGTAACAGAGAGCAGATCAAATAGCATGGTAGAAATAGGTGAACTATCATCAGTTTCAATCTATACCTCACAAGCAGAGTTTTCTTCAGGAGGTTGGGGACAGAATGTTGATTATTTATTTTGTACACATAAAAACATTCTGTTTATATAACCAAAATACAATCTTCAAAACCATGAAATTAGCATTAATGCATTCTTACAATCTTATCCCTAGACCCCATTCTAGCTTCATCACTTGCTTCAATAATGTCTTATACAACAAAAGTTCAAGTTCAAAATCACACATTGTATTACAGTGTCAGGTCTCTTGTTTTCTTCAATCTGGAACAGTTCCTTACCCTTTTCTTGGCTTTCCTAACACTTTTGAAAATTTCTGGCAGGTTATTCTTTACAACATTCTTCTCATTTTGAGTTTGTATGATGTTTCCTCATGTGTGAATTAAGGATATGCATCTTTGTTGGGAATATAAAAGAAGCAATTCTGTGTTCCTCTCATTGTAGCCAGTCTGGTGGACCATGGTTTTGATTTGTTTCATTACTGATGTTCATGTTTATTACTTGATGAAAGCTGTGTATGACTTCTCCATAGCTGCAGAATACACTGGGCAAAGCCTTAGCAGTATACAGCAGTAGTGTCTCTTTTCTCACAGGGACATGAGTATCAGGAATGCCACTACTGGGTACCTCTGGCTCAAGGTTTCTCAAGAGGTTGCAGCCAAGATGTTGGTTGGGGTTGTGTTCCTACCTAAAGGCTGAATTAACAGGAGGGAGAAATCTACTTCCCTGTGTGATAGTTGGCAAGCTTCAGTTCCTTGCTACATGGACCTCACAGGCTTACATAGTAACATGGTGACTGGTTTCCCCCAGGGTGAGATATCCATGAAAGATCTAGAGAAGAGGGAAAGGGAGAACAAATTCTGCTCAAAGCTACAGTCTATAACCTCATTTAAAAAGTGATATCCCACCACTTCTGCCATATTCTAATTGTTAGAAATAAGTCCAGCTTATATCCACAGAATAGGATTACACAAAATCATGAATACAAGGAAGCCAGGATCATTGAGGGCCTTCGTACAGTCTGCCTACCCCAGTCTACTCTCTGGTCCCCAGTGATTCATGTTGCTCTCTGATGCAATATATTCTTAGCCCCTTCCTAGCATCCCTAAATCTCATCCCATTATGGCATCAGCTCAAAGTGCAGAAACTCATCATATAAATCAAGTTCAGGTAGGGAGGGAGCTCCTTATATTTGGTTCTCCTTGACCTGTAGAACTGTAATACTAATGAGGTCAGTTATTTACCACATCCACATTCAGAATACAATGGTGAGATTTGCATGAGATAACTTGTACAGACATTTCTGTTGAAAAGTGGGAAAAGTTCAGCATAAAGGAGTTACTGGTATAACATAATTCTACAATACAGGTGGTAAATGTTAAAAGTCATTTGATTAGATTCAATGCCTGTGAATAATTGTCCATGACTCTCAGTTTCACCCTCTAAGCCATTGGTTTTTTGAGCTATTCTTCCTTTTTCATGAAATAGCACTTGTACTTAAAATAGTATGTGGGTGTGGAACTCGTTAAGAGTTCAATCCCCTTTGTTAAAGAGTCCAACTACTATTTCCTAGCTGTGTGTATTTGTATAGGATATTTGTCCTACTTGTGCTTTGATTTCCTTATCTGCAAGTGAGAAATAATAATACTTTATTCTCAGGGTTATTGCAAGTAGCAAGGAAAAAATGCATGCAAAAATCCATTTGCCACAATCCCTAAAGAAGTGCAGTCAATAAATAGGGAAGGGCCCTGGGAAGAGTTTGATAATCATTCTTGGGAAACTAGCAAGAGAAAGCCTGAATGGTAGAGATTCCAGCTAATTATCTTCCTTCCTTTTTTCATATAGTCACACCCTTTGACACAGGAGCTCAATATTTTCCATTGTCCTTTCTACAAATCTAACCAAGTTTATTCAAAAAACCTAGTAGACTTGTATCCCAACTTACATTTTTTCTTTGGTGTCGAGGACTCTTTTACCTTAATGTGTGGAGACAAGCTGTTGATTTGTAAGAAACACCAATTATCAGATTCCACGTTTGCTTCACAATCTGCTGAGATGCTTTAACACATTTGATGAAATTGAGCAAGGCCTAGGGATCCTCCTGTGTCAGTCATGAAGTGTCCACAGCATACAGCATGGCAAAACTATTTGCAGGGCCATAGGATGTTATGACTGTGTGTTTAGGGAGCATTTCATTTATCTGTTTGATTCCTGTGTTTTTATTAGAGGTGCAATTGCAAAGGAATGCTATTGACAGTTTTTGTGTGGCCTTGAGAGAAGAGTACGAATTGTTTTAGAGGCAGCACAGAGTGTCCCTAAACATAAACCATGCTGTATTGATAGTTGCTTTAGCAGCCACTGATCAGCCATAAATGTTAAAAATTAACAAGAAGTTCCTTTTTTTCTAAACCGCCAAATGACTCTAAGCATTAAATATATTTTAGCAGGAGTTGCTTCTCGGCCACGGAGTGGTTCAAAACATTAAACATATTTTCAAAGTATTACTCCTTCCCCAGCCTCCAAGTGGTTGTAAACATTAAATATGTTTTATAAAAACTGCTTTGCCAGCTACTGGCAGGATAGCTATGAACATCATTTTTCTTTAAAGTTGCCTTCCAGCTGCGGGACTGTTTTTCCTTATTTGCTCTATTCTATTTACATTTTGTACACAAAAGCAGGCAAGAGGCTACCTTGGCCCAATTGTCTATTGCTTTATGACAAGTGATCATGGAGAGCAGTTGCACCTCTATAAAACCCTGTTGGCCACAGGAGCTTACTGAGTTTCAATTGCTGGTACTAGATATTCCACACAGACATCAGCTCTGGCTTCTAAAATATTTTTTTGTTTATTTTTCATTGTGTAATGTGTTGAGGTATAAAGACGGGCATGGGCTAATATCAGTATTAAGAAAAATAGCTTCAAGTAACCAGATGCTAATGGATTCTACCCATCAATCTAGGTAAAAATATTCCATGAAGTAAACAGACTCTATGAAAAGTAAAATGGCAGGAGTAGTAAATTAATGGGGTCTTTAACCCAAACTTGATGAGGAACTTGAAATTATATGTCTGGAAATCATCCAGTGTCGTAACTGCATGTAATTCAAAGACAATGAAGAGTCTGTCATTATATAGAGATCTGTCTAGGACTTAACCCAGGAAATCTCTTCATTTTAGCCAAGTTCATGACGGAAACCAAATATATCACCTGAGTCAACTGCAAAATGAACCAGCTCTATCGTCCCACAGTAATTCATCATTGAGCCCAATAATTAATTATTCAGTAAGTTTGATTTCTACAGAATCCAAGTGTTTTCCGAGTTGTGTAATTGTATCTTGCCAAATGTTTTCTTCTAGGTGCTCAACAGATTCTAATACTAATCAGATACTATGTGATAGGTACATTTTAGGCACTGGTGTAGAACAGTGACCAAAAAAGACAAAAATTCCTGCTCTCATGAAGCTTTCATTCCAAAGGTCTCCTGTAGGACAACAAGCTACATTCTGTGGGCTAAATTCAACATCATCTGTTTTTATTGGAATAGTTACATTCTTTTATTTCTGTATTACCTATGGTTGCTTCCACACTAGAATGGCAGAGTTAGCAACAGAGACCATATGACCCTCAAAAACTTTAATATCTGGTCCAAAAATATTTAATATCTGGTCCTTTACAGAAATATATGTTGACTCATTATATAGTGAATTGAGTATGAGAGGGAGATTAAGGCCAAAATTTTATATAGACCTATAAGGAAAAAGAGTGTTTCTCCCCTAGGAAATATTAATACCTCTTCCAAAAGGAAAAAAAGAATAAAAAATAAATGACAGGACCAAATGTAAAACAAAGTAAAAGCAAATACGACACTAATATGTTGTAGCATAAAATCAGATGTTCCCATTTAGTCCCTGCCGAAAGTTTTGTTTGGTTTTATTATAATCACTTAAACACTATTTTTAAGTATTAAACATTCATGATAAAATATTTTTTTGTTTTAATTTTTTTAAATTCACCTGCAAAAATGATTCTTCTCCTAATTATGTAACTTTACTTTTTAAATTAAAACTAAAAGTAAAAAGGTTGAAAGAGGATAAACTCTACATTGGATTGAAACATTCCTTCCTGTCTTCCTTTCTTAGTATTCATAATTAGTTGCCTTACTGAGATATAAGTTGGAAAAAAAATGGAAAATTGCTGAAAGCAATTTAAAAACTCACCAAATGTTAATATTTACTACAAAATGAGTATTACAGAAAACTTCCTCAGAAAATAAGATTAGAGTGAAGGTATCAAAGTTGGCACTGTTTTCATTTCTGACCAAGAAACTGAACACTTGAAAATTAAAAATCAGAGGCTACAATTGTACAAATAATTAACAAAAATGAACAAAAAATATGGTGCAATTTGTTTAATTGGCAAAGGCACTCGAAGAAAAAGAAAACATGTCAATTAAACTGTCAAACATGTTAATTTTTCCTCTGAGAAAAATATTGTAATAGGATAATTTCGTGAAATGCTTTGATGGCCTGAAGTTGCCAAAATAAGATTAGCTATAGCAGAATTCAAATTAAATAAGAAAGCAACTGGTAGCTACTGGAATAGCCAAAGGTTTTTATTTCATACCATTTTTTTTTCTCTTTTGCCTGTATTTAATCAAGTAATATATATGGTATTTGACAGTGAAATGATGCATACTGAAAACATTGATGATATAGGAATTTAGTAGAAACTTCACTATAAGATTAAAAAAACGCGCTTCCATTTTCACCAAACTCTTTGAAAATATAATGACAGTTTCTGAAATAATTTGTCATCTTCACAAAAGTAATATTTTTCCTAACATTAAGTGTCTATTTAGCTAAAGGCTAGAATTAGAAGAAACTCACTCATATGAGTATGTTTACATTTCTACTGTCAAATATATGCACTTAGTATTTAAACCAAGGTCTCTTTTATTTATTGTTCTCATTGCTGCCTGTTAGTCAGAAATATTTTATAATTTTACAAGGTCATGTAAATTTTACTGCCTATATTTCTTTTATTTGTTTCTTTAGAAAAATAAGCTGGTATATACCTAAGCCAACAAATAATTCTAAATGTGGGAAATACAAATATTACTATGAAGAATTCACTTTCTAATAGATTTCAGCTTTGTACATGTGGTTGCTTAAATATAATATATAGAAATTCTATTTTATATTTTTTAAAATGTGTTATTTATGGCCTGTACCATAACAGATCCCTATATCCAAGCATAAGAACTTTGTCTTCATATGTTAACTTCTAATATAACAGAAGCGGGCTTAGCTTAGTGGGAGAGTTATTAGAGTAAAATAGTTTTGAATGTCTTTTCTACAGTAAGAAGATTATTATTTGGTTAATAGCAGGGGAAAGAGGACTTCTAAAGAATATTTTATAGGCCCACATATTTGTTTCTTATGAGGATGACTTGTGCTAATTGTGGAAAGGCAGAATGTTGTAGGAAAAACAAAATAATCCCTTGAATACAAGAGATCTGGATTCAAACTTTGATGAAGGATGGGGAAGTGCTTGGTAAAGTGTTTCTTTTTGTAAAGCTTAGCTAGTAAATACTATTTGTCACTAAAAGTGTTGATACCATAATTGAAAGAGATGCTATTTGGAAAAAAATAATAAAACTAAACCCTAGAAGAGTTTAAATCGCTACTAGTCATTTTTCTGCTGTGTGGTTTTAGATTTGAAGTATCTTCAATTACTTATCTATTTTCATTGTTACAATTGTTCCTAATAAATCACCAAAGAAGGGTATTTCTAGAAACATCTCCTCCCAAGAATTCACAATGTTTTAAGGAGTATTGCTTATCCAAAATATGTGAATTGAAACTTAGGCAATAGGAAAGGGATATTATAGACATAAATAAGAAATTACTATACAAAAATATGTCTAGTGGATGTGAAAAGTAATGACTTTTAACAGTTTTAATTGTGAAAATGAACTAATCAAATATATTTATCTCTTCTTTGTTCCAAAATATTGAAATCGTAGAATTTTACACTTGTAAAAATAACTGTGAAAAGTTGAGGAAAGTTCTACTGGCAGACCAAAGAGTAAGGAATTTCTGAAGGACATAAATCATGTCAGAGAGATGCCTATTTCAGGCCACAATAGAATTACTGGTACTGGACTTGCCTTTTCACCATAAACAATTATAAAACTGAAAAACATATGAGGTGACAATTTCTATGTTTACAAGTCATACATTTTTTTCATTCTTTAGAAAAGGGAAAGACATGAAATAAGTACCACACTTAGCCAGACTATCTTATTAGGAGCACTTTTTCTCACATGACACAGAAGGTAGACTCTAAGAATTGTGATTTGAGAGGTAGAGATTAACGCTTAAAGCTGCTAAAGTGACTGGAATTTGAGAACTGTTGAAGTGGCTGGAATTTGTACAGGAAAGGAAGGAGAGGCATAAGGTAGCCCTGCAGAAGTCAGACTAAGGGTTTGGCACTGGGTTTCACCAAGAGCCACTCTATGCATGAGTGGGTTTAAGCTCTGCAAGTCCTGCTGAAAGCAGATACTGTGGAGATGATACCTGCAGTAACACAGGAAAGGGAGATGTTGAGGTTACTGACTATCCACAGGGGACAGATTTTACTGAATATCTCAGGCATTAAGACTAAGGATTATTTCCTTCAATAAAGACTATGCCCTATGTCTAAGAACAAAAATGAAAGAGATTTTCCTTACCAAATAACAAAACAAGGCATGACAGATCAAAAGGATCTGCCAGTAATTTAGCAGCTTTCAAAGGACCATCTATCTTAAAGCCCTTTAAAAGAAGACAACATCCAGATTTTCTACAATGTATTATTCAAAAATACAAATTATACAAAGAAGCAGAGAATTTTGATCAATAATCAAGGAAAAAGAGCCATCAATAATAAAAGACATAATAATGACTCAGGTGTTGAGATCAACAGATAGTTATTATAAATGTTTAAGACTAATGGAAATTTGGTCATAATGATAAAACAAAAAAGTAAATGATAATATGCATTCTAGAAATACAAAATATGCAATGAAAAAGTCACAGGCAGGGTATACTATCAGATTGCAGTTATCAAAAAAGAAAAAAAAAGAAAACCAGATACCCCCTGCCCAGCAAAACAGACAAATGACCAAATGACACTGAAATAGAGTCTTTCAAATTATCCAATTTCGAAAAAGAGAAAAATGATTGAAATAAAATAAAAGATTGAGTTACATGAAATATCGAGCCATCAAACACATGAAGTCCCCGAAGGGTAAGTCAGAAAATGGGGAAAAATATATTTGAAGAAATAATTGTCAATGTTTTCAATTTGATTAAAAATTTCAACATAGAGATCCGTGAATCACACACAAACAACAATACATACATAAAGGATAAAAAGCCAAAAGTGTAATTAAAATGAAATAATTAAAAATATCCATTTAATCTAAGGTTAAACTGGAAAAGTGAAGAAACAAATAACAACCCTCCCAAGAAATCCAAATAAGCAAATAGTAAACAAATAGCAACATGGTAGATTTAACTATAACGATATCAATGATTAAATGTAAATCAAGTAAACACTTGTATTACCTTGCTAGCGCTACTGTAATAAAATACCAAAAACTGGATGACTTAAACAACAAAAATGTATTATCTTAAAATTCTGGATATTAGCAGTCTGAAATCAAGGTGTTGGTTCCTTCTGAAGGTTGTAAGAATCTGATTAGATATCTATTTTTTTTATTATTTTAGCATATTATGAGGATACAAATGTTTAGGTTACGTGTGTTACCTTGCCCCCCAAACCCCCCCAGTCAGAGCGTAAAGCGGGGGCAACAACCCGGAGGTGGGCATCGCACAGAATATGTTTGTTTATAACCAAATACAGCAACCCCCCCCCGAAGTGCATCAAACCTGTCCAAAAACCCCAAGGTGCCCCACCCAAGAAATAATGAATTATAAAACCCACAACACAACACCCACCCAACACCACACACCCCCAAAAAAAATAAA
>CAUYPO010083988.1:0-12097 GCA_963574435.1 Cheirogaleus major | reverse complement strand
TGCTTTGTTAAGGACCGGAGGTGCTGGGACTGGATTATGAACTAAATTCTGGGATTCCAAAAGAATGATCCTTGGCAGAGCTGGGGAGATGTGCTCTGGTCATGTATTGTCTTAGAGGAGTTTGAGCCTGTTGGTTTATCTTTGATCTGATGTCTTCACCTTCTGCCTATAGAGTTTAGTGAGTTTGGGTCCCTTGCTTAGACACCCAGGGTATAGATCACTCTTGTGAGATTGAGACTGGTACCAAACACTAGATTGAAGTGGAAGGCACTGTGTTAGGCTCTGGGTTTACTCTCTCTTTTTTTTATCTGTGGTTTGTGAGAAGGAGTCAATTGTCAAGGTAATCCAAGACCTTTGTATTGTGCTCTAATCTTCCAAATAGAATGTACAGTTATCTCAATCTTTAGGGAATGTCCTGCCACTCACAAGGGTTCCTAGAGTCCTGTAACTACTTTAGGAGGGGTGAAAGGAGCATCAGGTGTCAGTGAGCCTAACAGAGAATACTTCAGTGGTTGTGTGATCTGTAACTAGGGGGAAATGTTAATATGTAATTCAGAGATTTTTGTGACACTTTCGGAGGAGCTCCTGATTGGGAGAGTCAATTGGTGCAAATACTAAGGACTATGGTCAAGATTTTCCTTCCTCACCCACAGGCCTGTACGTTAGCCAAAGGCACCTGTGTTCTGAACTTATCAGATGATCAAAACCAACTAGCTGTATGTAGACATCACTCTGCCTCCTTCTGCTTAATTCCAAGGACCCACATATTCAAGCTAGTCCTACAGGGATAATGACTTTTCTCCTTTCTCACGACCTTCTAGGACTGCATCTGGTTTTGTGGGCTGGCGGGGAGGCAATAAGTGAGATTGCCTCAAGTCCCAAACTAAGAAACATATTTTCTCATTTTCCCCTTCCCCTAAGGGTGGAGTTTGCCCTGTCAGAAGGGAAGATAACCCGCCATCCTGAGGGAAAGGCACTTACTAAGGCTATGTGACCGAGACGTATTTACTCTCATACTCCTACCGCTCGAAGGATGGGGTTTATGAAGTTGGTTTGTGGCCTAAATCTCAGGGCTGTTCGAGAAGCCCTGCCTGAGGCCACTGAGGGTCCCAGACAAGAAAGAGACCTGAACAGCCACTGCATGGATGGGGTCAATCCCTTACGCATGTAACCCCAGTGGCCTGGTCACCTCCAAGGGTGTCTTCAACCCCGGCAGATCTCAGCCCAGACAGCAGATTCCCTCACCCCTTGGCAATTCCCGGGAATGGGGCTTCCCCTTTGGCTGTAGGCACTGGCTATCAGGCCACAGTCAAGAGGTAAAGATGGGACTCAGCTTGAAAGTCTGTCCTGATAAGCTGCTAGAACTGCCTTTCAGCTGCCAGAGGGAAGGTGGAAGGGAAGCAGATGAAACAATCTTATGAGACCAGTTTTAGGTTGAACAGTCTTTTTCTTGGAGTCAGTCCCTTTGGCTTGATGCACCGGAGCCCAAGTTGTAGTAGGGTGTGTGTGGGAAACTCTCTCTAGGTCACATTTGGAAGAACAGCCTCCTTCGCAACTCCACCTTGCCAAGACAGGCTCTGCTCTCTGGACACAGAGCGCAAATGGCTTAGTGCAGTGGGAGACCACCCAAGTTCAATCTTGTGAGACAGCTGTGCAAACCATCACTCTTCCCTTTCCGCCCCTTTAAAGTCAGAGTCCAAGTACAAGATGCCAGAATGGGAAGACCTAGGGAGGAGTTGGAGGGACAGATGGATTTCTCTCCTTATTTCTCTCTAACAGAAGCCCAATCCATTCAGCCAGGTTAGAGCAGAGGGGAGATCTGAGACCACTTCCAGAGCAACCCTCTGCAGAGTTTCCAAGCTAAGGAGAGGCGGTGGCACGCCCTCCCAGCACCAGCAGGGAAGATGTCCGCAGGACGGAAGGTTGGGCTGGGTTTGGCCGGCTGTCTCCAAACTCCCACTCAGCTCACTACTTCCCCAACTCACAGAGCCACAACAGTTTAGGTGCAGAGATCTGCTCTCTGTCTACCCAGCACCAGCCTAAACCTCAGCGATATCCAAAGGCCAAGCCTTCTTTAAGGCAGATCTCCCCCCTCCCTCCCGTCCTGGAAATGTCCTGAGGTGAAATGCTAGACTTGGCACTCCTTTCTGCAGACCCTCCCCCACCCAAATGGGGGAGGGATGGACTCTCTGTGCAAGGCAGAACCAATGCCTCCCCTGGCCAGCTGATCAAGGTGGCAGACCCCTGGATGGGCTCCCTCCCTATTGTATATTTCCTGGGTTTTGTGGAAGATTTTTTGATTCACCTTTAATTATTGCCCCATTTTTTTTTTCCGTATCCTAGTGTTTTACTGCAGGCTTGCGAAGCTGATCCTGTGTAAGTGCAGTTCACTCGCGTGTGATTGTCTGCTTTCTTCACTTTCCACTCTGAGAGAAGAGAACCAGGTCAACCCTAATCCGCCATTTTTTCCCTTCTACAGTCCTAAGATTTAATGCTGTTTGCACATTTGGGTTTTGGACTTATGTGGGATCTCTTAGCTTTTTCTCCTTTTCTATTTCTCACTTTCAGAATGGGAATGTCTATCCTGTGCAGTTGCACCATTGTATTTTGGAAATGTATAATTTGTTTGTTTTCATAAGTTCACAGCTGGAGGAGAATTTGTCTCAGGATAAACCACACCTTTGAGTCTTATCCATAACTGATTTAGATGATAATTAGATAAGGCTCTGGACTTTAGACTTTTGAGTTGGTCCTGGAGTAAGTTAAGACTTTGGGGGTTATTGAGATGTAATAAATGTGTTTTGCATGTGAGAAGGACTTGAATTTTGAGGTGCTAGAGATGGAATGCTATGGTTGAAATATATGTGTCCTTCCAAAATTCATTTATTGGAACCTAATACCCAATGTTATAGTATTAAGGGGTGAGGCATTTTGGGAAGTGATTAAGTCATGAGATGTCCATCCTCACAAGTGGAATTCATGTTTTTATAAAAGAGTTTGAAGAGAGTACCTTATTATTATTATTATTATTATTATTATTATTATTTTGCCCTTCTACCATGTGAGGATACAGGATGCAGCAAGAAGGCATGGTCTTAGATGCAGAGAGGAAGCTCTTACTAGATATTGAATCTGCTGTTATTTTGATCTTAGAGTTCATAGGCTCCAGAGCTGTGAGAAATAAATTTCTATTATTTATAAATTACCCAGTTTGTGGTATTTTGTCATAGCAGGGGAATGGACTGAGACACTGTTCTAACAAAAGTGTGAACATGACAAGGAAGAGAACAAGGAATTTAGAGACTGATCATTGTTAGAAGTGTAAATGAGTACAGAATATGTGAAAAAGGAGATGCCAGGACAACAGCATGACCAATTAAACCCTTCCAAATTGGAGTAGGAAGACATATGTATGGTAAACAATTAAAAATTAGGAGTTATGAGATGTGTTTGATTGCTTTGAAATGATGTCCAGCAAATAATTAGCATAAATTAGTGATATGTACAGATAAAACTAAGCAAATGATCTAAAAAGGCAATTTCTTTAGGGAAAACCAAATATTGGCAAAGAAAGACAATGTTTCCCCAGTTTTCTTAATCTCTCAGCATAGTAAAAATATTGTAAATAGTTACTAGAAACTAAAGTACAAAGATATCATTGTTAGCTAAAAAGAGTTAATAAGATTTATACTTTGTAAAAAGGAGAGCTTTATTTCTCATAAAGGGTAGCAGCCTGTCGGGTAGCCATTCCAACAGGTTGGAAAGCAGAGCCTTGGCCAGAAGCCAGGCACACATGCTTCAGAGACTGACAAAAGGAACAAAATTTTATATTGAGTGATATGATCAAATATACACATTAAACAAGCTATAGGAGGAATCATGAATATTTATGAAGGGAAATTATGACCATCTGTAATTGTGGTTTATCTTTCCCATGCTATCACGGCAGGGAACTTAGTTTTAAGGTGTTTTGGGGGTCCCCATGGCTGAGAGGCATTGATGCATTTAGCAGAGGGCTTAGGATTTTATTTTTAGTTCACAGTCCCCCCTTTTGGCCAACATATGCCAGAGACTGTATTAATGTCCAAATTTTGTTTGATCATTGATAGGGTAGAGTGGCTATTTGCCATAGGTCCATCTAGGCCTGCAGTGGGATCCTTATGGCCCAGGAGAGGTTTAGAGCCATAAAAGCTTACATCCAAATAAATGTTTTGAGCCAGACTGGAATGTGGGTAGACAGATACTCATTGTCCATTAAAAACCTTTTAAGTAATATAGTTGAAACCGAAAAGCCAAAAACAAGGTTATAAAATTAACTTATCTATAAGACCATGCTACTGCAGTCTAGGTTTTAGCTACAGACTTGTAGCAATTAGTTGTGCAAACTTAAGCATTTTGTTAAGACCATTCTATCCCTTAAACTGGCCCTTACAATCTTATGTGACTCCCTATTCCATGATAGTCCCTGGATGTAGAGGGAGGAAGGACTGTCTGTATAGTAACAGGGCACTGGCATTGGAAACAAAACAGGAGCAGTGAGATTTTAGAGGAGGAAGTTTTGTAGGCTTCATTGACTCATCTCTAGTCTTCAGAATATTATGACTCTGGTTTACTGAGCAGTAAAGTTAGAGATAAAAAACATTAATCATTTGACAATTAAAGAAGATAAATTTAGGTATCAAATTGGAAACATGAATCTATGTGACCTTTGACATTTAGGGAGTCAAATAAAAATATCATAAAGAAAATTATAATCTGTTTTCTTTCTTTTTTTTTTTTGTAGTGAAGAAATAACCAGAATTTAGTACAAAATTTGAACAAATAAAACAATCTTAGCAACAAAACAACAAGGCTATGATTTAATCATGGGCCTTTGTTGAGACATAATTTTCTCTCTCTAGTTTCTCACTTTTATTAAAGACAAATTATAGTAGGATAAATTTATTTGTAAAGTAAATTTTAGTCTTACTATACTTGGTTTGATTATTTGAATGAAGGATAGTAAGAATAGTCATTGGCCAGAGGCTTTCTCTTTTAAAATTGTTTTTGCTAGAACCTCTTTTCTTTTAAGAAATTTTGGGTTACTTAAAGGACTCTCAAGCCAAGCCAAAGATTTAACTGCCTGTAGATATCTGTGTGAATTGGGAAATGACTCTTTTTCCAGGTCCCAAAGAAACTTGCAATTCCTGGTCTTGTCAGGAAGTGACATTTTTTACTTACCACAAATTAAGAAACGTTATAGGTTAGGAATCAGGTCATTATTTTTTCCAGAGGGCTTTTATTTGTCTTAGAAAGTCAACCTGATTCCTCAAAGCAGTCTTGGCATATTTGAAAATATGTCATTCCAGTCAAACCTTGGTAAAATAACCAGTATCTCTAATTCTGTCTTGTTATAAAAGACAGATTCCTATTGAACTTATGCAAATAAATATATTGTCATAAAATGAAAATACTTCGGAATAATTTCCAAATTTTGGAGAAATAAAATAGAGAGAAAAAAACAAATGTTTCAAATTGTTTAAAAATAGACTTTAACTATTTGTTGTAAGCTATACATAGCTCAAAAGAAGAAAAAAAGTTTTCTTGTCTTCTGGAAAACCAAAGAAAGAGCAATGTTTTAAATAAATGGTCAAAAAATTAGTTCAGTCCCATATAATTAATTCTTGTTTTGCTTGAAGTTGGATTAGGAATCCTAATGAATGCATTCATTTTTTTTAAAACAATAAGCCACTTTCTTTAGAGTCTGAAGGGCACCTAGCTGAGGTATCTAGATGTTAAACTCGAAGCATCTTCAGTAAAAATGGAAGTAACTTTCATACAGAAAAACATGTTAATGTTTGGAACAGTTTATCTGGAGTTTGTATGTAACAAGGTATGCTTGTAGGACCTCAGAAAAAAGTGGTAGTAGTTTCATTGAATTCAAGTCAGAAAAATGGAAGAAGAATTTGAAAACATTATTTGGAGACTTGTAGCTGGGAAAGAATTCAGGATCAGTCTAAATTGCATGATGTTTAAAGTTAGTAGAAAAACACTTTTTGAGAAGAATTAAAGCAAAACAAGGTTTGTGGATGACAAAAAGTCTTAGAATACCCATGGTTAAAGAGACAATTGACAAAGAAGATTTGGCTATTTTTTGGTGTGCAACAATTTAACATAATAACCATAATAATTATTGAAAACATATATCAAAGCATATCAGGACTTTGGGAATCTCAAACAATTTTGGAACACATATTAATAACACATTTCTATAATCAAAAGAAGGTTAAGCGCCATTTCATGTTTAACAATGTTTCTTATATAGTTTTAACATATTGAATTAGCCAAATGTGTTTCTCTTAGATTTTCAGTGATCTTAATATTTAAAAATATAGTTTGATCTCAAAAAGATGATTTAGAATATTATTAATAATTTTGGAAGTTCATGAAATATAAAAGATTTAAACACTTTTTGTCATAAACCACTTATTCTCATAAACAGGATTATAGGTTACTATGAAATAGTCATTAATTTAGCTAAAGTGATAATTCAAAAGATTTTAAAAGACAAATTTTTTTCTGCAAGAAAACTATATCTATTTTTTATTTCAGCATATTATGGGGGTACAATTTTTAAGGTTTCAAATAATGCCCTTGCCCCCCCACAAGTCTGAGCTTCAAGGGTGACCAGCCCCCAGACGGTGCACATCTCACTCATGATGTATGTATATACCCGCTCCCTCCGACCCCCTCCCACCTGCCCAATACCCATTTAATGTAATTCCTATGTGTCCACTTAGGTGCTGATCTTCTTTGCCTCTGCCCCTTCCTTCAGGACCTCCAGCAGCACATATTTGAAACGGCTTGACGTTGTCCTGTAGATTACTGAGGCTCTGTTCAGATTTTTTGTTTGTTACTTTAAATCTTTTTTCCTCCCTGCTTCATATTCTACAGCTCCTATTGCTATGTTTTTGAGTTAATTAATCTTTTGTTTCCCAGTGTTTAATGTGCTGTTAACCTCATTTTAATAATTTTTTCCTGTCCTTTCCTGATCCCAGAGTTTATTATTATTATTAAGACAGAGTCTTGCTTTGTTGCTCATGCTGGAGGGCAATGGCGTTATCATGGCTCACAGCAACCTCACGCTCTTGGGCTCAAGCGATCCTCCTGCCTCAGCCTCCTGAGTAGCTGGGACTACAGGCATGCGCCGCCACGGCCTAGCTAATTTTTTCTATTTTTAGTAGAGACGGGGTCTCGCTCTTGTTCAGGCTGGTCTTGAATTCTTGACCTCAAACAATCCTCCTGCCTTAGCCTCCCAGAGTGCTAGGATTATAGGTGTGAGCCACCGCGCCCTGCCTTGTTAACCTTATTTTGTGAAAGTTTTATGTTAGAGGTTATATTTCTTTTGGTTCTAGATGTTGCTGTTGGCTCTGTTTGATATTTTCCATTTTTTCCATGTTCACGTTCTCCTTTAAATACGTGAGCAAATTTAAATACTTAGCTGTTTTTAAGTCCTTGTCTGAGGGACTGATGTTTTTCTGTGAATTGATTTTTTTCTGTTTATAGGTTGCAACTCTTGATTGGATGCCTGGCAGTTTGCATTTTCCGTTGCTGACTGTCTGAGGTCCGTGTCTTCCTCTAAAGAGGATGGAGGTCTGTTTCCGCAGGCAGCTCGCTCGCTTGCCATCGGCTCGGGCTCCTCGAGGGCTGTGTCTGAGCCCGGCACAGCCTTTACGCCAGGAAAAACGACAGTCTAGCCCTTTCAGCGTCTCTAGTGACTGATCCCATGTCCAGCAAAGTCTTTCTACTCTTGTAGAATGGAATTAAAATATCTTCCTCCCTGCGTGAGGGGTGGGATTTCTCACCTTGTAGCTCCCGATGATGGGCTTCGTGTCCCTCCACCTGCTGTGTGTAGGTTCGTGTCCGGCCGGCGTCTCAGGAACACCCTGATGAGGCCTCTAGCCCCCTCCCTGCGGGACCCTTTCTTCTCGGTCACCCACCCGCAAACTGCGGCGCTGCGGCTGGCATCGGCCCCAGGAGGCCAGGGCAGTGGTGGGCTCTGCACGTTGGTTTCCCTGATCGCGGGGTGCCCACCCTGCACGGTCTTTCTCCCCAATGTCCGAAACAGTCATTTTGTGTATTTTGAACCGTTTTGTAGCTGGCCGGGGTGAGAGGACAAACTCCACACCAGCTTCTCTTTCCTGGCCAAGTGAGGAAGTCTTTCTGGGGGATATAAAATATTTTCTTTCATCAGTTTGATTAGGAGGTGCTGAAGTGTGGTTTTCTTTGTGTTTATCTTGATTGGGATTTGTTGAGATTCTTGCAGCTGTGGGTTGATGTTCTGGTCAAATTTAGATAATTTTCAACAACCAATATTTCTTCATATATATATATATTATATATATCTCCCTCATTTCCTTGCCTTTCTCCTTCTGGGAGACCATTTCCATATTGGTTCTTTCATTTCTGACACTTTTACCCTCGATTTCCAGAAGCCCCGAGTAGCCCAACTCTGACGTCCACGTCCTCTCTCCAAGGTTGCTGTTCCTTCGTGCGGGTGCCGTTCCCGTGAGCCACGCCTCTGGAACAGCTGGGCGAGTGTCAGACTCACCTCCCTTTCCCACGTGTGGGACCCACCCAGTTGCTGGCTACCCAGTTTCTCTTTGCTCCCCTGTGACTTCAAAAAGTTGCTTTTTACATTTTCCCCAGAGTTTATAATTGTTACCAGTGATATCTAAGCTAATCTAGAGTTAGCAGAAGCTGAAAGGCATACATGTAATACATATGATCTGTAAAAAAAAAATTGCTATCTATTTCTGGTATGTAGACATCATGTTGATTTTTAACATTGAGTTTCTATCCCATCCTATTGGGAAGATTTTGTATTATTTCAAATTACATATATATATATATAAATTCTTTTCCATTAGCTGTGTACTATATCATTTTTAAGTAATGAAAGCTCAGTTTATTTTGTTCTGCGCCAGTTCTCACACGTCGTTTCTTTCCCCTGACTTGAGGCACCAGCCAGTCTTGCTGGAAGGGCCAGGTGCAACTGCAGTCCCAGGCCTGGCTCTGTTCCCTGTGTTGAAGTGAAGATTGGAATGGGTCACCATTTAGAGCGATACTTCATGTAGATTTTTAAAAGATGCACTTTATCAGATTAAAAGCATTTTCTTCTATTTCAAAACTGATTCAGTTCTTTTTTAAAAAATCATGAATAAATATGAATTTTTTTTTTACCAGAGTTTCTGTAGATATCAAGATGATCATTGACTTTTCTCCTTTATTTGTTAACGTAGCAAATTATATTGATTGATTTTCTAATATTAAAAGACATCAGCTTTCTTGGGATAAACAATCAGGTCACGATGTATTTGCATCCTTCTTTGATGATGCTTCATCTGTTTGCTGGCGCTTCATTTCAGGTGCTCATAATTGACATTTGTCTTCTATTTTCTTGTTGTCAATACTGTCCTCATCGGGTTTGTATCCAGATAATGCTAGTCTTATACGAGGAACTGGGAAACATTTCTCTTTCTTCTTTTCTCTGAAGGAATTTGTGTAAGTTTGGAATTCTTCCTTCATTAAATGTTTGGCAGAACGTCCACTGAAAAGTCTTTGCCTAAAGTTTTCTCTGCGGGAAGGGTTGATAGTACCGATTCAATAATTTTATTATTTATAGGGCGGTTTTGCTTTCCTCTATCTTCTTTGAGCAGTTTTGGTAAGCTGTATTTTGTTGAACTATTTCATCTAAATTTTCTAAAATTGTTATCCCAGCGTCAGGGCCCGTGTGCAGGACTATACCATCACCCTCCTCGTTCCTGACATTCACCCTCCCCAATCTCTGTCTCCCCCACCCCCTCCCTGCCTCTCTCTTTCCCTTTTTCCTGATTCTTCTCGCCAGACGCTTGTCCATTTCACGCTCTCAGATGACTGACTCTGGCTCTGCCATCTGCCCCGTTGTGTACTTGCTGGTGTTGAGTTGGTTTTGTCATCATGTTGTTCAGTCCTCTGGGTCCTCATTGTCCCCACATGATGCAGCAGGCATAACAGTGAGGGATTTGCTGTTTGTGCACACTTGTCCATTTTTGGCTTTGTTTATTTTGAGGTCATGTTTTTAGGTACAGACTTAGGCCTGTTAAATATTCCTGGTGAATGGAAACTTTTATCAGTATAAACAGTCACTATTTATCTCTAATAATCTTTTTGTGTTAAAATTTATTGACCAGATGTTGATATTCATACAGCCGCTTCCTTTCGGTGAGTGTTTACACATAGATCTTCTCCCATTCTTTCCTTTAAACCTTTCTTTTTTCTTATGTTTAGATTTGACTCATAGTAACAGCACATAGATTTTAAAAAATCTTGCCTGACAACCTCGGACTTTTAATTGCAGCATTAACTCCAATTTGCATGTGATTACTGTTGTATTTGAAATATATTTTCCATTTTGCTATGTGATGTCTATTTGTGGCGCCTGTTCTGGGTTCTTTTTCTTATTTTCTGGCTTACTTTTGGACTAATTGAGTTTTTAAAAATCATTCCACTTTTTCTTCTTTTAGTTAAGAAACATACACTGTTTTATTTTAGTGGTTATGTTAGAAATTATAATATGCATCATTGATGCATCAAACTCCAATGTTAGTCATTCTTTTGCCCACCTCCTGGGAAAATGCGAGGCTTCTAGGATGCTTTAGCTCTGCCTGTTCCCTCTTGACATACATTCCGGGGGTGCTGGTTATTTTTAATTCTATCTCTAAATGTATTCCTATATATTTTAAGACTCACCAGACATCATATTGTTGTTCTGTGCAGGTGTTGTATATTCAGATTCATCCCTCTATTTGCTGCTCACTTGACCTTCGTGATGCTGTGCCTCTGAAGTCATTGTCCTGTCCAGTGAATGCCTTTTAGAATTTGTTTGTGTGGGTTCGCTGCTGATGCAATCTCTCTGCTTCTGAGACTCTTTTTTTTTCACCCCATTCTTGTAGGATGTGTTAGCTGGGCATGGATTTGTAGGATGGCCATTGGCCTTTGGCATGTTGACGTCGTGTCAATTTTTTCGGGCTTCCACAGCTCTGGAGAAGTCAGCCTGAGGTCTGAGATCATCCTTCAAAGGGATCCGTCTTTCTATTTTTCTTCCCATTTTGAAGATATTCCTTTGTTTTTTTTTAAAATAATTCTTCAGTTTTGCTATGAAATACCTAGGTGCATTTGTTTTTTACTTGTTCTGCTTGCAGTTAGTTGGGCTTCTAGAATTTGTGGGCTGATGCCTTTCATTGGCTCTAGAAAATTTTCAATTTTTATCTCCTTAAATGTTGCCTCTGTTCTATGCGGTCTCTCCTCTCCTTCTGGTAATCCAACTAAAAGTAAGTTAGATCTCACCTCTTGTATCATCGTATCATCTCTGTCTCTTACTTTCTACTTGGCATAGTTCGTATTTTTTCTCATCGTATTTCTTTTTGGATAGTTTCTATTGACCTATCTTGTATTTTGCTGGTTTTGCTTCTTTTGTGTGTATTTTGTTGTTAAACTTTTCCACTGATCATTAAGGTTTTAATTTTTGTTTGCTTCTAAATTCTAAGAGTTCAATTTGATTCTTTTTTTTAACACCTTTCGTACCGCATAGAAATCTCTAAGACATACGCCAGGGACTGCACGTTTTTGGGCAAACTGCACGTTATTTAAATCATCTTAACTACAGTGAAAAACGAGAAAACTCGTGAGCGGTCCTTAACAGATGATGCGTGAAACAGGAGAAAACTTGTGAGCGGTCCTTAAGGTGTTAAGATCTGTTATCATTGTTTGTTTTGTGTGGGTTTGGTTTCTAGTTACTTGCTGAAATTTTCATGCTTGGCTTTTATCTTCTTGAATACAGAAAGCGTAGTTGTTCTGTAGTCTGGGAATGATCATTCCAGTATCTGGGTTTGACAGAGGTCTTTTGCTTTAAACTGTTGCTTCTCCTGGTTTTACTCATGATATCTTTTTTTTTTTTTTTTTGAGACAGAGTCTCACTCTGTTGCCCAGGCTAGAGTGAGTGCCGTGGCGTCAGCCTAGCTCACAGCAACCTCCAACTCCTGGGCTCAAGCGATTCTCCTGTCTCAGCCTCCCGGGT
>CAUYPO010083987.1:0-23821 GCA_963574435.1 Cheirogaleus major | reverse complement strand
GGTGGGAGGATCGCTCAAGGTCAGGAGTTTGAAACCAGCCTAAGCAAGAGTGAGACCCCGTCTCTACTAAAAATAGAAAGAAATTAATTGGCCAACTAAAAATATATAGAAAAAATTAGCTGGGCATGGTGGCATGTGCCTGTAGTCCCAGCTACTTGGGAGGCTGAGGCAGAAAGATTGCTTGAGTACAGAGTTTGAGGTTGCTGTGAGCTAGGCTGACACCACGGCACTCTAGCCGGGACAACAGAGTGAGACTCTGTCTCAAAAAAAAAAGGAGGAATTAATATCTGTAAGGCCTAATGCATAACTCCTTAAGTTATGCCTTAGTTTCTAAGGCATTGCATATTATTTATTTTAAAATGAACTTATTCATTCCAAAAATATTTTTATTCATTCTTTCTTTTAAAAAATCCATTTAATTAATATTTATTTTGAAACTTATCATTCAAAAGTACCTTTAGTGACTACTCTGGATCAAGCTTTATACCAGATGCTGAGAATGCAAGGGCAAATAAGATACCTAAGATCTTTGCTCTTGGAGAGTTTACACTTTTAAAGGGAGACAGACACTAAAAAGGAAAAAAAACAAAAAACATTTCTGTGAGAGAAAGAAAGAGGGAGAAAGAAGGAGAGAGTATGTGAGTATGATTGGACTGAAAATGACTAGAATAAGATACTGTTTGCAAATTTGAGCTGAAACCTGAAGAATGAAGAGGAGCCAACTATACAAAACCCTGGAATCAGAGCATTTGAGGCAGAGGGAAGAATACCTTACAGAGGGCCTGAGGCAGTAATAAGTTTGACATAATCCAAGTACAGAAGGAAGGTCAGTGAGGTTAGAGATTGTTATAACAAAGAGGAAGAGAGGCATGGGATAAGGTTAGGGAGATAAGTAGTGCTCAGACTCATGGTGGGCCTTGCGAGCTAAGGTAGGTTTGGATTTTATTCTAAGTACAATGGGAAGTCATTGGAGTGTTTAAAAAGAGAAATGACATGATGTGATTTATATTTAAAAGGGATCACTCTGAAAAGATATACAACTATTATGTACCCATAATAATTAAAAATTTAAAAAGATCACTCTGAGATATGGAGCAGAGACAGTAATGGTGCAAGAGTAGAATCAATGAGTTGGGAAGCTCATGGATTCACACCAATAGCCATGTCATCATAGTCACAGCAGTCTAGGTGAGAGATAACAGTGGTTTAGACTTGGGCCACTTGGGCAGTAGAGATGAGGAAAAATTGAATTGGAACCAACAAGACTTGCTGGAAGATTAGATGAAGTGGGTGAGGAAAATAGAGTAATCAAGGATGACTCAAGTTTTTGGCTTGAGCAACTGGACAGATGATGGTACCATTGGTTGAGATGAGAAACTCAGCAAGTAACATAATGGTGCTGGAGGAAATAGAACATTTCATTTTTGACATATTAATGCTGAGATGCCAGTTAGACATGCAAGTGAAAATTCAAATGCCAGCTGGGTAGCTAAGTCTGGACTTTAAATGAGAGGTCAGAGTTAGAGGCCTAAATTTGGGAATCAACATACAGATGATATTTAAAGCTATGAAACTAGATAAGATGATGAAATGAGAAGGGTGATAGAGAAGAGGGTCTAAGCAGCAGTGTCTAATAGAAATACATGTGAGCCACACAGGTGAGAGCTACATGCATAACTTTAAATTTTCTATAGTTAACCACAGTAACCTAGAACTGAAAAATAAAAAAAGAAAAAGAAAAATATAATAAATTTTCTAGTAGCCATATTAAAAACTTTTTAAAAAAACAGATTAAACTAATTTTAATAGCCCAATGTATCCAAAATATTGTTTCAACGTGTACTCATATAAAAAAAATTATTGAGATATTTTACATTCACTTTTTTCATACTAAGTCTTTGAAATCCAGGGCGTATTTTATGTTTACTGCATATCTCATTTCAGACTAGCCACATTTCAAGTGCTCAGTAGCCACATGTGGATGTTGTAAGTCTAGAATTGGGCCCTGGGGCAAACCAACTTTAAAGGTTGAATGGAGGAGGAGGATTCAGGAAACAAAACTGAGAGAATGGTGCCATGGAAGCCAAGAGAAAAAGTATTTTAAAAAGGGACTAGTCAACTGTGTCCAATGTTTATAAGAGACCGAGTAAGGTGAGAAATAGCAGTAGCATTCAGCAACATGGAGGTCACTAATGACCTTGACTAAAGCTGCTTCAATGGAGTGATGGCTTCCTGGAAGGAAGCCAGAATGGAGTCAATGAAAGGTAAGGAAGTGGAGTTTTGCTGTGCAGAGAAACAGAGAAATGAAACACTAGATGGAGAGGGAATTGGAGTCAAGGAAAAGTTTTTACTAAAATAGGAGATGCTAGGAGCATGCTTGTATGGTAATGGGAATATTCCAATAAGAAAGAAGAAATTGAGGGAGAAAAGGGGTAGCAGTAATTGACAAATAGAAGCCTTTGAGTAAACAAGAGGCATGGCCATAAGAGCACAGAGGACCTGATCTTTGATAGGAAAAATTATTATTCCATTATAAAGGAAGGAAGACAGAGTATGGATACAGTATCAGAGAATGGATACAGATTAGTTTATAGGGCTTAAACCATAAGGGAAAACAAAGATGTGCAATTGAGGAATACAAGCTGGAAAGGAAAAAGGTAGTATGCTTGTGGAAAGGGGAAGATGGGAAACTGCATTCTTTTTCTTTTCTTTCTTAAAAAAAAGTCCATTTGATTAATACAAAAGAAGACTATACTTTTTCAGGATCTGAACTGTTGGTGTCCATCCTCCAAGATACCCCTTTCTCTGGATCACGTTACCTAGGAAGCCAATTTAGAAATCACAAGGTTGCTTGATGATCAGAGTCTCAGGGAAAAGGGAATGAGTAATTGTGAGGTAATTTCATTCAAACTGTAAAAAAAAAAAAACAAAAAACCTGATGAGGCCGGGCACCATAGCTCACGCCTGTAACCCCTAGCACTTTGGGAGCCCCAGGCAGAAGAATCACTTGAAGTCAGGAGTTTGAGACCAGCCTGAGCCAGAGTGAGAACCCATCTCTACAAAAAATAGAAAAACTAGTCAGGCGTGTGGTACGTGCCTGTAGTCCCAGCTACTTTGGAGGCTGAGCCCAGGAGTTTGAGGTTGTAGTGAGCTATGATGACACCATTGCATTCTAGCCCTGGGGGACACAGTGAGACTGTCTCAGAAACAACAACAACAAACAAACAAACACCACCACCCCCAAAATCTGATGAACTATCTCTGATACATATAACAGAGGGTATACATATCTATTACATTCAGAGTGTCTCTCCCCTGAACAATGTTGGAAGCAAAATGATAAAAATCTCATAATCCAGTTGGTGGAACAATCTACCTGAGGCCTATCTAATCTTAGAAGTCTAGGTCTCTTCTTCTCTTCTCCTCTCTTTGTTTAAGAAATTTGAAAACCACAAGAGGAGAAATATATCAGGCAGGGTCCCAAGCAGAAAATAGTATTCTATTCAAAAAAGTTTACTGAAAATAATTTATTAAACGGACTATTTACAAAGATGTGGGCAGAATTAAGGGAAATAAGAGGTACACAGAGGTACTCAGGGGCTAACAAGAGTGGTAAAACCTTTCCTTCCCTAAACATGCAGAGGCAATGTGAAGAAAGTACCACCAGGTCCCAGTGACTGCCAGAGCCATGTAGGAGGGGCTGTCCGACAGCTCCTGTAAGAGAGCTGGCACCAAAGTAGGAAGAAAGTTGGGAAGGAAACTCTTCAATCTCTTTTTCTTCCTGCTCTTGTTCCTGTCCCCATGCTGAGCTTCTGTTGAATGAACCCTATCATAAGCCAGAGTGTGAGGGAACCCACAGAGGTCAGTGTCCAGGGTTCAGAGCAAGAAGAGAAGGGTGAAGAGTGAATCTGATGAGTGGGAGCCGGAGGCAAACAGAGTATAATTAGCACAGGAAGATAAGCTATCCTTACAGGAAATAGTTAAAGAAGCCACTAAATGGGAATATCAACTATGGACTATCTAAGGAGCACTACATTTGTGATAGAGATGAGGGGAGGGGTGAGGAGAGGGAAAACTAAGTAAAACTAGCTAATTCACAGTAAGACTATAGTAACTCTCAGCTTTCATTAATCTTTCTTACTAGGCCAGATATTTGGAGAAGGGGGAGATTGATTATTTTGTGGCTTTTTAAAATTTATTTAAGAATAGCTTTTATTTTCCTTTTATTATTAGAAGGCAAAAAAAAAATCTTAGCTATAAAAATATTTGTTTGACTTTTTGAGAAAAAGAATCCTGTGTGGATCTTCATATCCTGTTATCCTCAGTACTGCTACCCCCACCTTCCCTCCACCTGCACCTCTGGAAAGAGGCCTAAACCTCCAGGAGACATTGGCTTACTGAAGCTTAAATTTAGACAAAAGACCAATGCAGACATTTGAGGTCACTCAGCTTCTGTCACCATATGGACACAATCAAACAGAAAGCAATACAGCATTGTGGTTAAGAAGGTAGGCTCTGAAGTCAGACTGCCTGGGTTTAAATGCTTGCTCTACTACTTACTAGCTGTATGACCTCAGGTAAATTACTCCTGTCATCCTTCATGTCATCTATAAAATGGGGATAATAATAGTACTTATTCCTCAGGGTTATCTTACGAGGATTACGTAAGACACTTCATGTAAAGTACTTAGGATACTGCCTGGCATATAATAAATGTTTAAAAAGAGCCTTATTATTCATAAAGCCAATTTCCTAATTCTGAAGTATTATGCAACCAGCACTATTTCTCTTTAAAAATCTGGTCTTTTTCTCCTCCCCAAATCTTTGGATTCTTTTCAGGAATCAGTCAATCTCAATCAATCTCTCTCTCTCTCTCTCTCTCTCTTTCCCTCCCTCCCTCTCTCTCTCACATACACACACACATGCAAATACTGGAGCCTTCATTTATATCAAAGCTGTATGGATATTCTTTAATTCATTCATTTTCCTTTATCAAGCACCTACTATGTTCTGTATACTGTACTAGGTACTGGACATAATATAAACGTGAGAAAAAACAGACAAAGCCTTTGTCCCTAAGGAGCTTGGGATCCAGTGAGGGATATAAACATTGGTCAAATTACTACAAATAAAAATTATATGATAGGACAATGCTCATCAGTATATTGTGATATTGCAGCCCAGATTTTTCAGCTTCTAGAGAAAAGGAGGTGAGCAGAATTCTATTAATATGAGCTACAAGTGAGATATCAGGCTGTACCATCCAATATGGTGGTCACTAACCACATGTGGCAATTTACATTTTAGTTGTAAGTATAATTAAAATTAACTATAATATTTAAAATTTAAAATTATGTTCCTCATTTGCACTAGCCACATTTTAAGCACTCAATCATCATATGTGACTAATGGCTACTGTATTGAACAGTGAAAATATAGATTCCATCACAGTAAAAAGTTTTATTGGACAGCCCTGCAGAGGGACCTCGGATATGAAAGAAATTCCCATGGTCTGGAAAAGGGGGGTTGTGGGCAAAAGTAGGGAAAGTATTATAAAATACAGACACCATGGCAAAGATAAGGTTTTCCAACTTAACCATAATTGCAATTTAACCATAATTTCTAGTAGACATAAGGGTACAAGGATGATATACTGTTTATAATATTGTATGGAATGGTTCCCCTACCAAGCACTTCCCCACAGAAAATACATTTTTCCAGTGGAATTTCATATTCAATTTCAGGTGTTTTTTTTAGTTTGCATTTTTGTGATATAAGTTCAGGGGAACACAGAATTCACTTTATAATGAATTATAATGCTTACATTCCAACTTTTTTAAAATGGAAAGCTATAGGGGTATCTGTATGGACCAAGTGACTTTTCCCAGAAGCTACTTTTTTTTTTTTGGACCTGTCAGTTAGCTCTCTTTCATATTTCTAATTCCACTGTTTCTTACTCATGAACATGCCACATTTTCAGGTTTTCTTTTCTCCATTCTCTCAGGAACACAAAGTTTTGAGCATAATTTCACATTGACTACATTTACATCCATGGAGTCGGGAGCAAGAGCTCTCTGTTTCCCCAGTGTGCAATCATTGTTTCAATGCTCCCCTTTTTATTGGTATTTGACAGCGCATCAGAAAAATGCTATAACTAGTATGGGGGGAAATGGGACTTTTAAATTTTGCACCCGATATAAATCTGCCATGTGCACAGAAAAATAAGAGGAGTCTTGGTGACAGGTGGCAGTTTTCTATCTGGAAAAAGAAATTCAAGCCACCAAAAGGGGAACTGAAACCTTACTTATTTTCTAGGTGTAAGAAAAATCATGGATGTTGTTGTTATTGTTAAGAATTCTTATCAGACAGTTTTAATTAGCAAGTCAAAATATGGATATGGTTTCTGAGTTATGGACTATATGGGTAGATAAATTTTAAAATGTGGTCCCCAAAGCTGAAACTAACCTAATACTGAATCCCTTTCAAACAACCCAGCTGACCAACATATAAGAAGCCCTTCTCCCCTGAGACCACCACGTAGTGAGGAAACCCAACCATCTATATGGAAAGGCCCACATGGAGGAAAACCAAGAAACCAGGGCCTCTGGCTCACAGCCTCAGCTGGGCTTCCAGCTGGCAGCCAACACCAACTGCCAGCCATTGGAGCAGGCTGTTTTGAACATTCTACCATTCTCAGCACCCCAGTCAACACCTTGTGAAGCAGAAGAATCACCTGGTCAATCTACAGAATGATGAAAAATAATAAATTGTTGTTTTAAGCGACTAAGTTTGGAAGTACAATTGACCTTTGAATAGCACATGTTTGAACTGGGTGGGGCCACTTGTATGTGGAATTTTTTCAATGAAAGTTATACTGGGTGTTGCTGCCTCCCCTTCCACCTCCTCCACCTCTTCTACCTCTGCCACCCCTGAGACAGCAAGACCAACTCCCCTCTTCCTCTTTCCCTCCAGCCTATTCAATATGAAGACTGCAAGGATGAAGACCTTTACTATGACTCACTTCTACTTAATGAATGCTAAATATATTTCTCTTCCTTATTATTTTCTTAATAACATTTTCTTTTCTCTAGCCTACTTTATTGTAAGAATACAGTATAAAATACATATAACATAAAAAAATGTGTGAAACTGTTAACATTATCAGTAAGTCTTTCTGGTCAATAGTGGGCTATTAGTAGTTAAGTTTTTGGGGGGATCAAAGTTATATGTGGATTTTCCACTGCACAGGGAGGTCAGTGCCACTAACCTCTGCATTGCTCAAGGATCAACTGTAGTTTGTTAGAGAGCAATATATACTGAAACTGTACCTTGGGTAAGACTATTTAGAGATTATCTAGTTTACCTCCCTTATACATAATAGTAGGCATATATTTTGTTTTGATGAACTCAACTATGTTGCAGAAGAAGAAAGAAAAGAATCAGACAGGCATTCTCCTTCCTATCACCAAATACTAACCTTTCCACAACTGTACTCACACTCTCTACCTTTCCTCTGTTACACTGGAAGAACCGTCCCTGTTTCTATCAAAAGGAAACCTGCAGTTGTGGTCCAGAACCCATCCTTTTTTTCCTTTTCAAGGACTCTATTCAATTATATTTCCTTCTGCTACATCATCAGTTTTTCCCTGTTGACTCATTCCCATCAGCAAATAAATATACCTTAATATCATCTATTTTTTAAAAAACTTCCTTTGATTCCATATCCCCTCCACCCATTATTCCATTTTCCCACTTCCATTCATAGCAAAACTTCCTGAATTATTTGTCTATGGTTCCTGTCTTCACTTTCTCACCTACTACTCTCTCAACAAATCCCAATTTGTTGCCAAATTCAACATTCATCTCCCGTCCTCATTGTCCTCCATCTCTCAGCAATGTTCAACACAAATTCATCACTCCTTTCTTTAAACACTTTCTTCTTTTGGTTTCTGTTATATCCTGCACTTCTGATTTTTACCCTGTCTCACTGGTTACTATTTTAAAGTCTTCTCTTCTGGCTAGTTCTCTTCTAATCAACCTCAGATTGTTGGTATTCCCCAGACATCAATACAGGGACCACTTCTTTTCTCCATCTACTCTCACTCCTTAAGTAATCTCATCCACTCTCATGGCTTTAAATATATCTGAGAGCTGATGACTCCCACATTTATATATGACCTCCTCTATGAGCTCCAGAATCACATATCCTATTGCCTATCTGACATCTCCACTTGGAAGTTTAACAAGCATCTCAAATTTGACATTCTCAAAATAGAACATTGATTTCCAATCCCATCTCCAAACTTATTCCTCCCCATTTTGGTAAACTACACTGCCCTCTGCATAGATGCTTAAGCCGAAATTCCTGCAAGACATTGAATTCACTCTTTCCCTAATCACTCACATCTAATCCCAGTCTTGTCAACTCAATCTTCAAAATATATGGCACATCCTTTCACTTCTATGAGCTACTTTCGTACATTGCTGGTGGGAATACAATAATATCTGACAAAAGCACGTCAAAATTTACCCTTCAACACACTCCACTTGTGGAAATTTATCCTTAGTTACACTCCAAGAATACAAAAATATATATGCACAAGATTATATATTGTAGCATTATAATTTCAAAATGTTGGAATCTATCAATATGGAGTTATATGGAATGAGTTCCAGGAGATTTTAAGTCAAAAAAGCAAAGTACAAAAGAGCATATATAATATGGTATCTTTTGTATAAGAGGGAAAATTAAAAAATATATACATTATCATTACAAAAAGAAATATAGGAAGGATAAACCAGAAAACAATAAAATTTGTTTCTACAAGGAATAAGGGTGGGGGGATGAGTGGAAGGGACACAGGAGGGAGTAATCCTTCTCTGAGTGTAATTCTGTATAGTTTTGATTTTTGAAAGCATATTAATATCTTACATATTCAAAAATAAATCAATAAGAATGATAAGGGCTAAAAAACCTAAAACCAATGCAATTTGTTTCAAATAAATACCAGACCACATCGAATAGGAAAAAAAGAGAAAGAACTAATCCAAAGAATTTATGGAAACAGTATAGCCTCAGTTTGGGATAGAGTGGGGAAAGAAAAGTGCAAACAAGTCCTGACCTCTTTTTAGTAGGGTTGTTAATTGTAGTGGTACAGGCAAAGCAATTTTGAAACTATTTTAGATGCAATATAAGGTTGAGCAAATGAGTAAATGTGCTTCTGTCGTTGGGAGCCAGTATTCTCATTTTGGAAGAAAGAACATGTAAGTATAGAATGGGGAAAGGAGGCAAAAAAGAATCTCATGGATTGGAATTGGAGAAATTGGTGTGAAATCATGATTTCTAAAATATGACTATGTATATATAGATCTATGTATGTGCACATGTATATGTTTTATGTATGTGTATACATATGTCTGTATACATGCCTTTATTTCCCAGCTCTGTTTAATGGTCCAAGAAGCAAATATTAATACAACCCAGTTGCATGCCTAGTGCTTGGATCTTGGTTTTTAATACCATTCTTCCCTAAAAGGAACCTGATTCCTTTGAGAAGTGGCTGATTCCAGGGCTGGGTCAGCATAGGTACACTGGAGGTTGGAACATCTTGTTATCCCAGAAAATAAGAAAGTGCTAAAAAATTATGGGAACATATTGCAAGGATATGGGGACCAGCTTGAAGGGGCTCACACTTGCCAAATCTGGAAAAACTTGAGCACCAAACTAAGTAAATACAGTAATTGATTATAAACCATTGAAAAAATAGCAATCCACAAGTCCATATCAATGGATGGATGGATAGATAGATAGACAGACAGACGGGGGAGACGGGAAAGCTCTGCTAGAGAAGAATGCAGAGGGCCCAGGGCCAACTGATCTTTTAGGCACAGTGTCTGAAGCCCAAGATACTTTTAAAGTCCTATGAAAATGTTTTAATTTTAATTTCTTTTTAAAAAGAAGAAAAATAAATGTAATATCAATAAATCCATCAGGGATTATAGTCATCTTTATAACAATACAATCATAAACTATAACTTAAAAAAATTTTATGGAGGAAGGGGCTCATGCAAGGCAAAAGTGCCCAGGGCCCAGGAAGTCATAATGTGGCCCTGTGAGGGACAACTGGTAAATGTGGACAAAGTGTTAAGGCAAAAAGTCATCATTTTGCAACCTTCGTGTTAAAGATCAGATCAAGCAAGAATCATCAATAGGGATGATTCTTCTAAGAATCTGAAGGAAAATTTTGGTGAGGAATAGGATATTTGCATCATCTTAAAATGTCTCCCCCCACAGACTTCTTCTTAGTTGCGAGAAAGAAAGAAAAAGTGAAAGTGATTATACAATGCAATAATTAGGCATCATCTTGACTGGATGATCAAAATTAATATCACCTATGAGAGACAGATGGACATCATGCTCCTCCAGATCTAATATGCTGAGAAGGTTACAACATCATCTATGCAGTATTCCTGCTGAGAGTGTATAAACTCAACCTAATCACGAGGAAACATCAGACAAACAGAAAATGAAGTGTTCCATTAAAAAAAAAAAGGTGGGAGAGTTGTATTCTTCAAAAATGTCAATGTCAAAAAAGACAGAGAAAGGCTGTGGAAATGTTCCAGATTTAAGTCAGCTGAAAAGACATGACAACTAAATGCAATATTTGACCCTAAAACTGAACCTGTACTGGAAGGGGAAAATCCTATAAAGGATATTTTAGATCAACTGAAAAATTTGGAATATCAAAAGTAAATTAGATAAAAACATCATCTCAATGCAAATTTATTAAGCTAATAACTGTTGAGCAAAGCCCTATTCTTCAGAAATACATGCTGAGCCAAGTAGTCCTAGCTACTCATGGTGGAGACAGGAGGATCGCCTGAGCCCGAGGCCAGCCTGGGCACTGTAGGGAGACCACATCCCCACCCCAACCCCAGTCTCCCACCCCCACCTCAAAAAGAAAGAAAGAAAGAAAGAAATATATGTTGAAGTATTTAAAGGTAAAAGCCATGATATATGTAAGTTATCACAAATGGTTCAGAAAAAAGAATGTGTGTGTGAAGAGAAAGAGAGAGAATAAATAATAAATCAAATGGGTAAAATATTAGCAATAGGTGAATCTTTGAAAAGTTAAGAAATAAAAAATATGTTCAAGTGTCACATATATGGAGACCTGACAACTACAGGGTGTGACATGTGGAGGCATATCATGTCCATCTATCTCTCACAGGTGATATTAATTTTGATCATCCAGTCAAGATGATGCCTATTTTTCCATTGTATAATCACTTTTTCTCTTTCTTTCTTGCAACTAATAAGAAGTCAGGGTGGGCGGGGGGAGACTTAAAATTTGCATTTTAAGATTATGCAAATATCCTACTCCTCACCAAAAATTTCCTTTAGATTCTTAGAAGAATCATTCCTATTGATGATTCTTATTTGATCTCATACTATATGCATAACATTGGCTGGATTTTTCATATTATGGTTTTCCATCTTATTACATAATCTTTTATCATTTTAAATGTCTGCATAACATTCTATGAAACTGATATGCTAGAGCTTACTAGGCCATTTCCTTATTGTCAAAAATTTAAATTACTTTCATTTTTTCCTGTTTTAAACAATGTTCACAGTGGCCAAGCGTAAACATTCTAGAACCATATCACCTAGATTCAAAATCCCAGCTCTGGTCTTTACTAGCTGTGTGGTTTTCAGTAAATTATTTATCCTTCTATGCCTCAATTTCTTCAAGTCAGACATAATAGTACTCATAGTGTTGTTGTGAGTATTAAATGAGATGTTCATGTAAAAAACTTACAGTGCCTATCACACAGTAAGCATTCAACAAATATTAGCTATTTGTATAATTTTTGTGCATTAAACTTTTTCCATTTGAGGAATCTAAGTTTTATAATATTAATAGATGAATATAAAGGCAATACTGATATTGGCAATATTCTGAACAGTGAAACCAATGATCTTATAATCCTTGATTTCTTTAAAAAAAATTGGGTGCAGGAATTTGTGTAATTAAAATATGTCTGCTATTCTAAAATATACCACTAGGTGGAGGCATGGCCAATTAATTGGCAATACCCTTTCTTAAATCATGATTTTCAAACTCAAATTTACAAAATTCCAAAATAGAGTGTTTCTTAAAGAGAAGTGTGGTTACAACAGACACATTAATCTATGCCTGGTGAATCAGTTGAGATACATACTATCCCAATACCTCACTAGGTGTTGGTTGGCCAGACATCTCTGAACTGATTCATCTTTCCTCTGACCCCATTTCCACCCACCTTCAAAATCTTTTCCGCGTTCAGTCTTTTCCATTTCAGTAAATGACACTAGTGCTGTCTACCCAGTTGCTTAAGCCAGAAACTAAAAGTCACTCTATTGTGGTGTATAAGGCTTTTTGTAGATTCATAGTGTATTATATTATGGTAAAAAAGAATATGATCTGAATGATATAAATGCTTTTGGCATTTCTTGAGATTGGCTTTGTAGTCACATTTTATAGGTTTTCCATGTGTACTTAAAAAGAACGTGTACTCTCCATTAGGTGAAGGATTCTGGCTACGTCCATTAAACCAAGCTTGTTAACTGTGTTTTTCATATCTTTTATATCATTATTAACATTTTGTCAGCTTTTCTGTTTCTCTAGGAAATATAGCAAAGAAAGAAAAATCTCCCACTGTAATTGTAGATTTGTTAATTTCTTGCAATTCTGTGACATTTTTGCTATACATGTATTGAAAAGGTACTATAAATTACATATAGATTCAGAATTGTTCCATCTCTTTGGTAAATTATTTCTTTACTGTTTTTTTTTAACCTTTATTCCTAACAATGATTTTCATCTTGAAGTCTATTTTCTCTGGCATTATTATTGCTACACTAGCATTCTTTTGGATAATAGTTTCCCACCATATACTTTTCCATTCATTTACTTTCAACTTTTCTATGCCCTCATGATTTAGCTATGTCTATGGTTAATATAATATAGCTGAATTTTTTTCTATTCTGAGGAGTTCTGATTTTAATTGACAAGTTCAATCTATTTATATATTGAAATTACTGACATATTTTGACTTATTTCTACAATTATATGATTTTTAAAATGCATAATGCTATATTTTTCTTTTTTTCTCCTTGCATGCCTTTTGTTGGATTGGTCTAGTTTTATTTATTCCTTTTTCTTTACCTTTATTAAGGTATTTATAAAGATTGAGAGACTTTATGTTATGTTTCTATCCTTTTGGTAATTATCCTTACATTTTTAACATGTACATTAGCAAGTCTGAAGTGAATCAATTTATCTATTCCCTTCCTGAATGATCAAGAGCCTTAGAAAGTTTTATCTCCAATCACCCTTCTTTCCATCTTGCTCATTCTTGTTATCTAGTATTTTAGTTTTAATATATTCTCAATTTAGACATTAATATCATTGTTAATATTATTTACAATCAGTGCTTATTTAGATATGCTCATGTTTAGCAATTTTCTTGCTTACCATTTCTTCTTTCATTATATTATTCCCTTAATTAAAATCCTTCAGTGGCTTTATGTTAGAAAGAATAATACTCAAACCCTTTACCACAATAGTTAGCATGAAGTGGCCCCTTCCTGCTTCTCCAATCTCCTCTCACTCCACTCTTCCCCACTGCTCACTGACCTCCAGTTACAATACTCTTCTTTCAGTTCCTTGAACAGGTTATCGTTGAATACCAGTTTCTTTCCCACCTCAACACCTATGCTTGTTCTTTTCCTTCCATTCTCTATGGTCTTCTTTCTATTCTTCCTATTGCTGGCTTCCTCTCATCCTTCTTAAAGTTTTTTTTACCACTCTATATAGATTAGGTCCTCCCCCATTCCATAATTTTGTACAATATTGTTTATTTCCTCCATAATACTTATCACAAGTCATAATTATATATTCAAACATGTGTTTCCTTATTTAGTGCCTACCTCATCTCCCTGACCAGATCTGGCCCATGAGAACATCAGCGGTAATGGAAAAGCAAGTGTGAATGAGAAATGTTTTAAAAGAATGTAAAAGATCTACAAATTTAAATATCCAATTAGAGGAGAGCAAATAAAAGGAAAAGTTAAATGTAATCCTAAGGTTTCTCTTTTGGAAAACTGTGAGAATAAAGATACCACTTGATAGAAATAGAATAACTGGAGAAAGAATCCAGTTTGAATGAAACTGAGGAGGGGAAATTACTTCTGTTTAGAAATATTAAGGATAAATAACAGCAGGACATCCATGTGAAGATATTACATAGACAATCAGAATTATGGTGATGGAATATAGGTTAGAGGTTAGGACTGGAGACATAGTTTGGGGAATAACATATTTTTCATCCCTTATCAATTTAATTTTCAATTTCTCATTGAGCCATTCCAAACCTTCTGCTTTCTCCCCATTTATTTAATAAATATTATTCCTGGCTCTGTGCCAAATATAGGGAATACAATGGTTAACTAAGATAGAAGTTATTCTTGCCCCATGGAGCTTGCAGCATAAAGGAGGTGAAAGACAATTAAATAAGCAATTGCAACAGAGTATGAGATACCATACCACAGGAAGAATAAATGGTGCTATAGGAGCACCTAGGAGGAAAAACTAACCTAGTCTATGGGGTCAGAGAAAGCTTTCTTGGGGGAAGTAATACTTTATCGAAACCCAAAGGAGAAAAAGGATTTATTCAGGAAATAAACGGGGGAGAAGGGAAACTCCCTAAATAGGAGGAACATGTATATAATGCTTTAAGGCAAGAAAAAACATGCATGCTCAAGTATTCCTACTTATGCCAAGAAAATATTCTCTACCCAGCCCTTTCAATTTTTTTTTTCAGGTTTCTTGAGATATTATTTACATATAATAAAATTTACCCTTTTAAGGTGTAAAGTTCTATGAATTTTTACAAACTTATACAGTCATGTAACCATTATAACAAGCAAGATGTATAATATTTCCATCACCCTAAAAAGTTCCCTTTAACTTCTTTGCAGTCAATCTTCCCCACTCTCAGATCCTGGCAACTGCTGATTGGATTTCTATCTCTTATAGTTTTCCCATTTCCAAAATCTCATATTAATGATATCATACAATATGGAGCATTTTGAATCTGGCTTCTTTCACAAAGCATAATTTTTTGAGTCATTAATATTGTTGCATATATCAGTACTTTGTTCCCCTTTATTGTTGAACAGTGTATAGTTGTACCACATTCCAATGTATAAATGTACCACAATTTGTTTCACCAGTTGATGGACATTTGGAATATTTCCAGGTTTTTTAAAATAAAGATAAATGCTACAAATATTCCCACAGAGGTTTCGTGTGGGTATAAGTTGGCATTTCTCTTGGGTAAATGCTTAGGAGTAGGAATGTTAGGTCATAGAGTAAGTGCGTGTTTAACTTTATAGGAAATTGCCAAACTGTTCCCTAAAGCACATTCAAATCTTTTGCCCATCTTTACTAGGTTATTTGTTTTCTTATTATTGAAGTTAGAGTCTTTTATATATCCATGTTACAAATACTTTATCAGACATATGTTTTGCAAATGTTTCTTCCCAGTGTGTGGCTTGTCTTCTCATCTTCTCTGTTTTTCAAAGAGCAAAACTTTTTTGTTTTGTAAAGTTCAGTTTGTTGTTTTTCCTTTTCTATTCAGCCTATTAATCCCATTCTTTTCTGTCCTGATCTATCAGTCTTCTTTCTCTGTCTTGTCATGCAGAATTCTTCTGCTTTTTGGAAAAAATCCTCACCTGTACTTATTGCCCTTTCCCCATTGTTACTGTCCTTTTTCTCCTTTATTTCTCTCCCAAATATGTGGAATGAAAGGCCTCTAGAAGCCTGCATTTCCTTACTATTTAATCATTCCTCAGAGCCCTAAAATTTTGCTTCCATTCACACCACACTACCAAAACCAACCCCTTGATGTCACTAAAAAACCTCTCACATGTCAATTCTAATATTTTCTAGACCCTAATTCTCCTCTACTTCCTTTCGGCATTTGAAATAGCTGATGAACCCTTTCTTCTAAAAATTAGTTTTTAACCTCTCACTTTCGGCATTCCCAAAAAGCTGATCTAGGACTGTATATTATTCCCTTAGGAATTAATCAACTGTTATTTAATGCCATATAAATAAGAGTTTCTTTTTTTCCCCCTATTTTTTAGAGATGGGGTCTCACTATGTTGCCCAGGCTGGTCTGGAACTCCTATACTCAGCCTCCTAAGTAGCTGGATCTACAGGCACATACCACTGCACCTGGCTTAAAGGTTTCTTTGCTGAATAAATTTAACATTTTTGTTCTGAATTCAGATTGAAGCAGTAAATATGAAATAGGAGTTAAATTGTTCCCATGAAACTAATTCCCTTAAATAAATTGAATAGCATCATTTGTTTTTTCAGTGACATAATTGTCTTTTTCTAAACCTATATTCCCAATGACAGAAATGTCAGCACAACATATGACTAATTTTTATTATAAATTCTAAATTACTAGAGTCCAAATGAATAAAATTTATAATGGTTGTTCATTATAATAAAATTAATATATTACTTATTAGGAATAAATACAATCTAAGAACAATCTCCTAGGACAGGCAGAGAAGTAGTTATTAGAATCACTAAGTTTGTTTCTAATATTTATTAGAGAAACTGAAACAGAGTAAAACAGATTTTTTTCTCTTGAAGTAAAATTATAAGAGGCAAAGAAGTTTCAGTTTTGATTTTGCCTCACTGGAACCATAATTAGCAAATAGTTTCATCCTTTTCAGGTATTCCCCCCAACAACCACCCCTTTCCTTTCCATTTGCTTTTCTTTTTCCCCTTTTTATTTCCTCTAATTAGCAGAATGACCAGAAAATATGACTAAGTTTAATCATTGCATTTCTCCTCACTCTAGAGCAAGGTAATTACTTCTCGCTATTCTGGCTTTTACTGGCTTCCCTTTACCTGCTAAGAAGAAGTCTGTTTTCAGATGGACAGCTCCCACTTTTTTCTCCCTGGAGCAAAAGAGAACAGTGGCTGAAATTTTTCTGATTCATTAGTGTCACAAGGCCAGGCTAGGAAAATCTACGCCCTGGAGTCTTCTGTGTCTCTATCTTAGGGATATCAATGCATTCTGAGCACTTTGGGAGGCTGAAGAATATAGGAGAAAGGGCTTTGGAGTTAGAAAGACCTGAGTCGAAATCAATCCTGACCACCATTTAATAGCCACATGTCCAGAAAGCTAATAAATTCTCTGAGCATGTTTCCTCATCTATGAAAGAAAGATGATAGTATCTAATTTAATGGGAAACACAAGCAAAGACTCTGACACTTAGCAAGTACTTAATACAGCTTAGTCTCTTCTTCTCCTGCCCCATGATAATTCTTTTAATAACGAATGACTTTTTAATATGTCACCTTTCTTGGTGCACTGATGCAAGGCCAATCCCTTGGCACTTCCCTAGGATACACTGACATGATAGTGAGATAAGCGGATATACTGCCCCCTGAATATATTTGTGTTTTAACAAAACTTCAGGATAGGAATTTTTGACATGGAAAGGACAGTGCTAGAGGTGGTTTCCGTATCATGTGCTAGAGATTCTAAAAGTTCTATGAAGCACGTCAAGAAGTTTCTGAAAGCATAGTGACAGGAGTCATATTTCATTTCTGCCTGCTCTGTGACTTCCAGACCCCACCTGGACAATAGGTACATTGGTTATCAGTACTCAATTGAACTACATTTTGTAGAAAGAGCATACAGCTCTATGAAGATCACACAGCAAGTATAATTCTATAAACAAAGTTTAAGGCACCTTTTAAATTCTTTTCTTTTGTCCTGCAGTATCATACATATATTATATGAAATAAATGGAACATTAACTTTAAGCTCTTTTTGTCAGATTAAGAGTATACATAATCTTGGGTGGGTTTTTTTGTTTTGTTTGTTTTTGAAAAGGAGTCTCACTATTTTGCCCAGGCTGGACTCAAATTTCTGGGTTCAAGTGGTCCTCCTGCATAGGTAGGACTACAGGTACATGCCATTGTGTCCAGGGTATACATAATCTTGACCCAGCACGTCAAATTCCTACAGTTCTAGGAATTGTTCCTAGAATATACCCACATGTGTGCACAAGTACACATATATACATATACACACAAACACACATATATATAAAAGCATATTTATTGCAGCCTGTTTGTACTAATAAAATACCAGAAATAATTGTTTAAATATTATAAAATAGTAATATAATAGAATACTATGAATCCATTAAATGATAAACAAGTATTAAATAAATAGCAATTATAATACATGCCCAGAACCTTATTAAGTGCTGAAAGAGAATAAAAAGAAGCATAAGCCATGGTTCTTATCCTGGAGAAGCTTACAACCTGTTGGGTAGGGTCAAAGATGCACAGTATATGTCTGGCTTTAAATTATGCATCTTCTATGTGAGTCAACTTCTTATTTTATGTTCTTGAAAAAGGATCTTCTAGATTAGGGGTCAGCAAACTATAGCCCATGGGCCAAGTCTAACTCCCTACCTGCTTTTAAATAAAATTTTATTGGGATACAGCCATGCCCATTCATTTACCTATCGTCTATGGCTACTTTCCTGATACAGAGTTGAATAGTTGCAACAGAGATTGTTGCATAAAGCAAAAAATATTTATTAACTGGCCCTTTACAGAAAAAGTTTGCCAACCCCTGTTTTAGGTCTTAAAAAAAAACTCCCCAAAATCATTTGGAATTAAGCATGGTAGTTTTAAAATATTCCCATATTAACTTGTTATTTTGACAGTTGTTACATGCCAGGCACTGTTCTAAACACCTTATGTGCTTTGGAGGAAGCTAATGGTTTTGGCTTCCTTATATGTTGAGTTTGAAGTACCTGTGGATTTCCAGAAAAAGATAAATTTTCTCTTTTAGCGAATATTAACTGAGAACCGAATGTGAACCAGGCACTGTTATACACACTAGAAAAGAAGAGGTGAAAGAGATACATAGTATATTACAAGAGACTATGAGATGAATAATACCCATAGGGCCCACTCAAATAGGGCTAACTATGTAAGCTATTCTACAATAATTTCAGTGGCAATAATAATAATATTATTGTAATTTATACAGCACTTACTCTAAGATAGTCATTTTGTATAAATGAGCTCATTAAATACCATCAACACTCTATAAGGCATACATTCATATCCCCAATTTACAGATGGAGAAACTGAAGTTTATCTTATAAGATAAGCAACTTGACAGAAATCTCACAACTAGTAAAAAAGTAATAATTTTTTTAAATTTCCATAAATTCTTTGATATTCCTTCCTTTAAAAGGTGGAGCTTAATTCTCCTTTCCTTGAGTGTGTGTAGGACATAGTAACTGCCTTCTATCAAATAGAGTACAGCATAAACAAGGGTGTGTGACTTCCAGGACTAGATCATAAAAGGTGGTACAATCTTCTTGCTCTCTCTTGGATCACTTGTGCTGGGAGAAGACAACTGCTCTCTTGTAAGAACACTCAGGTAGCCCCATAGAGAGGTCCATGTGGCAAGGAGCTGAGACTTCCTCCCAACAGCCAGCAAGGAACAAAGGCCTTCTACTAATGGCCATGTTAGTGTGCCCTCTTGGAAGTGGATCCTTAACCTCTAGTCAAGACTTCAGATAACTGGAGTCCTGGCCAACATCTTGACTGCAACCTCAAGAGAGACCATGAGCCAGAACCACTTAGCTAAACCACTCCTGAATTCTTGACCCATAGAAATTGTGAGATAATAAATATTTGTTATTTTAAGCTGGTCAGTTTTGACGTTATTCAGCAATAGATAGTTAACACAAAGCTGAAAGCTATAGATGCTCTAGACCAAGGAGCCCATAAACTTTTTCTTAAAGACCCAGATAGTGAATATTTTAGGCTTGTAGGCTAGATGGTCTCTGTTGCAACTACTCAACTCCGTCATTGTGGCAGGAAAGCAGGCACAGACAATAGGTAAACAAACAGGCATGGGTGTGTTCCAATACAATTTTACTTACAAAAACAGGTGGCAGACAAGGTGGATTGTAGTTTGCCAATCCCTGCACTAGAGAAACCAATTATAATAACATTAAGCAATGATTAGAAAGGAGTGATAGAACCTGGGGAATTTCTCAGAAAACCCCTGATTAGAAAAAGGGTATGCACAGTATCATCACATTTCTCTTTTTATCTTTCCCAGTAAGTTTTGCTAAAAGGAGAAGAGAAATAAAATCACTAGAAGGGTAAAGAGACTTTTCCCCTAAGAAATCTGATGGAATGAGGACTGAGCACCAACCAGATAAGAGAGTGAGAAAACTGAAAATAAGGAAAAAACTGCCTGTATGGTCTTTTTTACCAAACTGCTAAAGCCTTTCAGCACCAGTGCCAAAGCTGGTGTTTTAAACAAGCAAAGCAAGCTTGTTAAGAATAGGAGGAAGACTATTTCCTATTAACACCTAGAAACAGAACCAGGTAGTTAACTGTTAGTGACAATTATTAATTTAAAAAAAGACTCCAAACTTTACTTAAGTCTGTTTCTTTTTTTTTTTTTTTTGAGACAGAGTCTCACTCTGTTGCCCAGGCCAGAGTGCCATGGCATCAGCCTAGCTCACAGCAACCTCAAACTCCTGAGCTCAAGCAATCCTCCTGCCTCGGCCTCCCAAGTAGCTGGGACTACAGGCATGTGCCACCATGCCCGGCTAATTTTTTTCTATATATTTTTAGTTGGCCGATTAATTTCTTTCTATTTTTAGTAGAGACGGGGTCTCGCTCTTGCTCAGGCTGGTTTCGAACTCCTGAGCTCAAACGATCCGCCCACCTTGGCCTCCCAGAGTGCTAGGATTACAGGGGTGAGCCACCGTGCCCAGCATTGTTTCTTAACATTATGCTTTAAGTGTGTCACTTTTTTGTGGTCCTTAGAAGTTAGTAATTATTTGAATCTGTAAATTTACTAAATATATTATTGTAGAAAGAAACTTATAACTAACTGTAATCACATGCTGACCAGATGTCTGTTAGAAGGAAGCCTGACTGTTTGGACCTTACTATCATAGTCTAAGGTCACTATTTTTAGTGGCAACTCCTCAAACTGCAGACTTACCATGTAACAGACAACCCTAGACATACTAGAACAGTAACTATTAATAATATGTATAGAATATTTACTAAACACTAGGCACTAGGCTAAGCACATTACATGCATTATTTCATTTAATCCTCCTAATAACCCTATGAGGCCAGTACTATTATCCCCATTTTAAAGATGAGAAAAACTGAGGCTTAATAATCAATTTGTCCAAGGTCACTCAGCTAACAAGTGGCAGAGCTAGACTTTGAACCCAGCAGCCCACCCTTGGAGCCCATGGTCTTCACTGGTGCCCTCTGCAAGTTCTGAGGAGAAAAGGTTAAATGTACTATTGTGTGATAGCTATGACCTCACATTTTTTTTCACAAAAGGTCAATTTAGATGAGTGAAGAGAATTCAAGTGCACTAAACAACTGAAAAACATTCTTGCAAAACACAGTATCAGCAATCATATGTTACTATACAGTAGGGTAGCATCTAATGGGGGTTGTTTCCCAAAGCAACATGTAAGGAAAAACTAAACATAGACAAATTATCCTAAAATGCCTTAAATTGCTTATAAAGTACAGTTCCATATACATAGATCTGTAAGAAAACACCATCTCCCTTCTTATTTTCTCTCTGGGATATATCCTCAGTTAGGGAAATGGCTGAGATTTACCTTCAAAATTTAATTCTCCTCTCCTTCCCTCCCTTTTTCTTACTGAGTATATACAGTTGAAGGTACATAATTTTAAAATAGTACTTATGATGTTACTCCACTGTAATATAAATCTATAATAAAACATAAATGCTAAGATACCCCAAAGTAAAGAATATTAATAAATCCTCTTTTATCAAATGCAGCACCAAGACTAAGTACTTCCGGGGTATTTGACATGTCTGTGCCATGGCATATCCACAATGTCCATTCTTCTAAGCAAGCTGTCTTGGCCTACCCTGTGCCTAGACATTATCCAAGCATACAAACCTCTGTCACAAGCAAGGCAAATTTCTCTTTCCTCCTAGTTGTCTAAAATCAGCACAGGAATCAAGGGCCTTTTTGAGATAACAGATGAAGTTGTCAAGTTTTGAAGTATTCTGAACTCAGAGACCTGGGATCAAGAAATTTAGGAGACACTCCTTGGAAAAAAGGAAGTGAAACAACAAAAGGACAGAAAAGGACAATTAAGGAGGCTCTGCCATGGAACTGGTTTCAGAGAAAGAAGCCAAAGAAAAAGGATAGACCAAAGTGATCTACAGATTCAATGCAATCGCTATTAAAATACCAACAACATTTTTTGCAGATCTAGAAAAAAATCATTCTACACTTCATATGGAACCAGAGAAGACCCAGTATAGCAGAAGCAATTGTAAGCAAAAAAAGAACAAAAAAAAGAAAAAAAAAAAGAACAAATTGGGAGGCAACAATTTACCAGACTTCAAGCTATACTACAAGGGTGTAGTAACTAAAACAGCATGGTACTGGCACAAGAACAGAGACATAGACCAATGGAACAGAACTGAGAACCCAGATATAAAACCCACCTCATATAGCTATCTAATCTTTGACAAAGCAGACAAAAACATGCACTGGGGAAAAGAATCCTTATTCAATAAATGGTGCTGGGAAAATTGGATAGCCACATGTAGAGGACTGAAACAGGATCCACACCTTTCACCTCTCACAAAAATAAACTCACAGTGGATAACAGACTTAAACCATGGCATGAAACTATAAGAATTCTGGAAGAAAATGTTGGAAAAAGTCTTATAGACATTGGCCTAGGGAAAGAATTTATGAAGAAGACCCCAAAGGCAATCACAGCAACAATAAAAATAAATAAATGGAACCTGATCAAATTAAAAACCTTCTGCACAGCCAAGGAAACTATCATGAGAGAAGAGACAATCTACAGAATGGGAGAAAATATTCACATGTTACACATCCAATAAAGGGCTGATAACTAGAATCTATATAGAACTCAGGAAAATCAGCAAGAAAAAATCAAACAACCCAATCAAAAAGTGGTCAAAGGACATGAACAGAAACTTTTCAAAAAACGATAGACTAATGGCCAAGCAACATATAAAAAAATGCTCAACATCTCTAATCATCAGGGAAATGCAAATCAAAACCACAATGAGATATCATTTATCTCCAGTGAGAATGGCCTTTATCAAAAATTCCCAAAACAATAAATGTTGGCATGGATGCAGAGAGATAGGAACACTCATACACTGCTGGTGGGACTGCAAACTAGTGCAACCTCTGTGGAAAGTAATATGCAGATACCTCAAAGAGCTACAAGTAGAACTACCATTTGATCCAGCAATCCCATTATGGGCATCTACCCAAAGGAACAAAAGACATTCTATAAAAAAGACATCTGCACTCAAATGTTTATAGCAGCACAATTCACAACTGCAAAGATGTAGAAACAACCCAAGTCCCCACCAATACATGCGTGGATGAATAAAATGTAGTATATGTATACCATGGAATTCTAGTCAGCCACAAAAAATAAGGGTGATCTAGCACCTCTTATATTATTCTGGATAGAGCTGGAGCCCATTTTATTAAGTGAAGTATCACAAGAATGGAAAAACAAACACCACATGTACTCACCATCAAATTGGTATTAACTGATCAACACTTAAGTGCACATATAGTAATAACATTCATCAGATGTCAGACAGATGGGAGGGGGGAGGAGAGGAC
>CAUYPO010083983.1:0-50091 GCA_963574435.1 Cheirogaleus major | reverse complement strand
TAAGTATATACTTTTTTAGACATAATTCTGTTGCACACTTCATAGACTACATAGGGTAAAGATAATTTTTATATGCACTGGAAAATGAAACAATTTCAATGGCTATCTTTATTGCAATATTTGCTTTATTACAGTTGTTTGGAGTCAGATCTGCAGTATCTCTGAGGTATGCCTGTATTTGAAATTCACTGTTGGATCATTTCAAAATCTGTGTCATATCTGAGTCTGGTTTTGATGCTTCTTTTTTCTCTTCAGGCTGTGTTTTTTCTTCCTTTTTAGCATGCTTATAATTTTTTATTGAAAGCCAGACGTGATGTATTGGGGTAATAAGAATGAAGGTAAAAGCCTTAGTGGGAGGTTTTATGTTAATCTGTCTAGGAGTTGGGCTGCGTCTAAAGTTTGCTGTTACTATAGATGTCAGAGGCTTCAGATTTGTCTGATGTTTTCGTTTTTGTCTCCCTATTGCTTTGGGGGCTCTATGTTGCCTTTGGGCTCCTTAAACAGAGTTTGTGTCTTGCATCTCTTTCAGCTGTAATCCAATGTTATTATCCTAACGCCCTATTGATGTGGTGGGAAGGTGTGAGGAAGAGGAAGTATTCTGTAACTGTGTGATTAAATCTATCTTTTAATAGGCTTGTATCCACTGTGACCTTCACAAGTGCTTCTTAGCTTTTTCCTTCCCATCAGGTTCTGGTAAAATCTTTCCTTGTGGAACATGAGCATTTGTTATGGACTCTCCGGGTCCATAATGGCTACTCTCCCTCTCCCCCTGCCAAAGCTGTGAGGAGATCTTTCTCATCTCTACACCACAGAGCCTGGGGGGCACCCAGATGTAAATCCATGAAAGTGTGGGGATCCCCTTAAGGCCACAGATGCCAAGAGTTTCTCACTCTTGAGTTAGTTCCTATTCAGTTTCCAGAAATTTATCAAAACTGCTATTGAAACATTTCAACCCATTTATGGCTCCAGCAGCTTCTGCTCCAGGTAAGCAGATTCTCTCTGTTCTGTTCACCCTTCTCTCCAGATTTTGAGGTGGTGAGTCGCCCTCTAATCTTGAATTCTTGGTGGATCCAAGAAAATTTATTTGTTCAGCATTTTTCTTGTGGTAAGGACAAGAGTGATCATTTCTAAGCTCTCTATATGTTGGAACTGAAACCAGAAGTCTTCCATCTGTATGTTTGAAATAATGGAAAATCTGAATCACATGGGTTTAAATGACTTAAATGCCTGTATAACTGGGAATTTCAGAGTAGTCCCAGCCTTAATGTTTGATTTGATCCTGTGACTCAACATCCATAAGAATACAGATTCCTTTCATTTCTGTTTTATTTTCTTAGTCTCATCTACAACCCAAGCTAAAGATGGTTTCCTCAAACGTCCAGTTTATGCACCCCCTCAGAGAGAAAGAATAACTCTCCCAACACTGAAAAAACATCTTTGGCTTCCATACTGGTTAAACAATCTCAAGCCACATTTTCATTGCACCAGTTAACTATTGCCACACAATGCTGCACGATACCCACAGAATCCTGGCGCCATTTAACAGCATTCCTCATGTGCCTGAAGGTTTTCAAGAGGCACCTCTGCTGATGTCATCTGGGCTCCCTCACATGTCTAAAGGTTGGGTGGGAGTTGGCTGATTCTGGCTGGAGTAGACTAGGAGGCTCTCCTTCAGGTTAGGGACCCTCTGCTCACATGTCTCATTTCCCTTGGATGTGGGGCTAGCTGAGTCATGTTTTTCTCACAGAAATGACAGCGGTAGGCTGGGTGTGGTGGTTCACACCTGTAATCCTAGCACTCTGGGAGGCCTAAGCAGGAGGATCACTTGAGGTTAGGAGTTTGAGAACAGCCTGCACAACAGCAAGACCCCATCTCTACTAAAAATAGAAAAAATTAGCTAGGTGTGGTGGCGCATGCCTGTAGTCCCAGCTACTTGGAAGGCTGAGGCAAGAGGACTGCTTGAGCCCAGGAGTTTGAGGCTTTTGTGAACTAGGCTGACCCCATGGCACTCTAGCCCAGGCAACAGAGCAAGACCTTGCCTCCAAAAAGAAAAAAAAAGAAAGAAAGAAAGAAAGAAAAAGAAATGACAAGGGTGCAAGAAGGAAACCAGAAACACAGAAAGCCTCTTAAGGTCTGTGCTTGAAACTGGCACAAGGTTAATTATACCCACATGCCACTGGTGAAAGCAAGTCACATGACCAAGGCCAAAGTCAAGTGTCATGAGAGTACACTCTGCCCATAATGAAGCCATGACAAGGGGGAAAAGACAGGTGAAGACTGAGACCAGGCACTCAATCTGCTGCTCTTGAATAAACCAGACACTGTTTTCACAGGAAGGTGAATACCCTAATCAACAAGGACCAGTCAAAACCCACACCCTAGAGCGGTGGGTTGATTTGTACTGTGCTAGTCAGCTAGGGCTGCCATAACAAAACACTGCAGGGGGGCAGGCTTGAACAACAGAAATTTATTTTTTCACATTTTTGGAGATTGGAAGTCTAAGATCAAGTTGTCATCAGAGTCAGTTTCTTCGGAGGCCTCCCTCTCCTCCTGGCCTTGTAGAGGGCAGTCATCTCCCTGTCTTCCCCTCTGTAGATGTCTGTGTCCTAATTTCTCTCCTTACAAGGATTCCAGTCCTACTGGATTACAGCCCACTCCAAGGACCTCCTTTTAACTTCATCACCTTTTTATAGATTCTTTCTCCACATACAGTCACAGTCTGAGGTTCTGGGGGTTAGGACTTCAACATATCAATTTAGGGGGGATATAATTGAACCATAACAATAAGCAAGATACCCATAAGCCACATAGACCCCATTTCTTATAACAAACATCAGTGTAAATTTGTAGCATCAAATCAACATGATATGTAGTAAAATAATCAGCAGAAGGAACCAGAATGATGCCATCTGAATCTTTAATTTTCTTTAGTTACGGCCTAATGCAGGAGTAAAAATTTAGAACTGAAAGAGTAGATATCCTTTAACCAATCTTCACTGAATATTCTTTTTCAATTGAGCTATTGACAACTTTGAGATTATACCCTGTGGCCAGGGCTGGGATAGCCCCATTCCTATGCTTCCTGCTGAATACAGTTCCATGTGTCCAAACAGGCAGAGCAGAGAGACCACATGCCTGAAGAGAAGGCCAGTCCACGGTTTTAGAAGTGAGTTGATGGAGTATCCAGAAGACCCTTTGGAGGAAATAATGGCAACTAAGTTGAGATGAGTGAAAAATAACTAAGGATCCAGGGCGCTTCCCAAATCCCAATGGCAAAAATGCAACATTCCCAGGAGTAAGAGCTTGGCATGCTCTGAAGAACTCAAGAAGAATTCACCTTCCACCCTCACTTGTGTTCTTTTCTGCTCTACTTCATTCATCCTTGTATCTTTCTTTTATTCTTCCTCCTCCTCCTCCTCCTTATCCCCTTTGCCTTTTTCTTTCTTCTCCTTTTTCTTCTCCTTTTCTTCCTTTTTCTTTCTCCCTTTCTTATCTACAATCTTGTCTCTCTGCAAACTGCCTTTCTTTGGTTTTCTAGTTCATATGTAGAAAAGCAAGCTTTTGGGTATGGCATACCTAAAAATACTGGGAGAAAATACTTGAAACATCTTTTAATGTGTCAAACTGAGTTTGGAAGGCAAGAGATTCCTTTGAGAATAGCTATTCTATGCTGTCAGTTGAATACATTCCAATGTGTCTTAAAAGTCACAGTACAGAGCTGTGTGCCTGAAAAGACCTTCCCACTCAGGCTGAGCGAGTGTCCAGCAGACTCTTTGGTGGTGAAAAATGCTAAACCAGAAATGACGAGAATGTGCAAATACAGCTAAGTGAGGGACAACTGAAGTCCGGTGTGCTCTGTTCCCTCTGCCTGTCCCAGTGGTTGCAGGCAGGATGATACCATGTCCATGGGGGCAGGGTGGAAAGTCTGGAGCTCTAGCAGGATAGAAAGTTATGCTGGAGACCCCTGAAAAAGCCAGGACACTGAAACCCTAAAAGAATGAGCCAAGACTTCCTCCCTCTGTCCTGCTGCTTAGGAGGGAATATGGATAAGTTGAGCCTAAATTGATATTGAATCTGAGAAGAGCTGGAAAAATAAGTCTACCCCAAGAATTCCTAACCACAAACCTGCATTTCCTGTGGGTATGGGTCTAAATTTATCCCCCGCATGTGGTATATAAAAAATATGAAGCCGAAAATTACTTGAAAGGTATCTTAAGTTGGTGGATACACATAGGCACCTTGCAGTAGCAAATAAAATTTTCCTTTAAATGAATCCTCTTTAAAAATAGTCCTCAAAGACTTCACACAGATAGAAGTCCAGGAAACATGAGTCCTCCTTCTCTTCCTTCTTCTCTCTCTCTCTCACTCTCTCTCCTACACACACACACACACACACACACACACACAACTAAATCCAAAAGGGAACAAGCTGAGCAAGTGTCAACAAAACATATCATAGAGTCAGACTCACAAAGGCGGGTGATGTTACAATTATCAGATACAAATATAGGATAAATACATTTAACATATTTAAAGATACAAAGAGGTGTTGTAATAGAATGGAAAAGAAATAAGAAACTATCAATATTAACCAGGAATTTTTAAAATAACTTAATAGTACTGGGAGAATGAAAAAAGGTGAATAATGGAGACTTGAAACTCAATGATTAAACAGTAGCTTAGACTTAGCAAACAAGAAAATTAGATAAATGGGAAGAAGGATTGAAGAAATTATACAGACTGAAGCACAAAGAGGAAAATAGATTCAAGTAGCCTATTAAATCCCAAACATGACAGATAAAAAGAAACATAATAGGGGAAAAGCACAAACCAAACAGAAAATGTGAAGTGGTCCGAGATAAAGTTAGAAACTTCAAAACATCACTTTCAATGCCAGACAGCACATCTGGACTGAAGATCAATAACAAAATAGAGGACTTGAGTAGCAGTATGAACCAACCAGATACAACAGACATAAATAGAGCACTCCACCAAACAACAGCAGAATGTACATTCTTTTCAAGAGCACTTGGAATATTCTCCAGGTTAGAAAATATAAGATCACAAAAATAACCTCAGTAAACTTCAAAAGATTAAAATGATACAAAGTGTCTCCTCTGAACACAATGGAAGGTAGCTAGAAATCAATGATGGAAGGAAACTGGAAAATTCACAACTGTGGAAATTAAACAACACTCTTAAAACATACAAAGGTAAAAAAAACACACAAAAAGGAAACTAGAACATACAGATGAATGAAATGGGTGCACAACAGGCCACAACTATGGATGCAGTGAAGGTGATGCTCAGAGGAAACTTTATGACTAGAAATGCCCACATTGTAAAGGAAGAAAGATGTAAAATCAATAACCTAACTTTACAACTTGAGGAACTATAAAAAGAAAAACAAACTAAACCCAAAACTAGAACAATAAAATAATGAAGAGTAGACTGAAGATAAATAAAACAGAGAATAGGAAAGTAGAATCAATGAAACCAAAAGTAGTTTCTTGAAAAGATTAAGAAAACAGACAAACTTTTAGCTGAACTGATAAATAACTAAACAAATAACAAATAACTAGTTAGTCACAAATAACTAAAGGAAGAAATGAAAGCGAAGCCATTGTACCAACCTTACAAAAATAAAAAGAGTCATAAAAGAATACTGTGAACAATTGTGCACCAACAAGTTAAATAATGTAGTTAAAATGGGAACATTCCTAGAATCACACAAATTACTTAAACTGACTTGAGAAGAAACAGAAAAATCTTAACAGATCTGTGAGAAATAAAGAGATTCAATCAGTGACGAAAAAAAATAAACTTCCCAATGAAGAAAAGTCCAGGACCAGATAGCTTCACTAGTAAATTCTACCAAATATTTAAAGAAGAACTAACACCAATTCCTCTCAAAAAATTGAAGAGGAAGTAAAACTTCTTATTCATTCTATGAGGGTAACATTACCCTGAAAGCAAACCCAAGAAAAGACATCACAAATAAAGAAAATTACAATTCAGTATATCTTATAAATATAGATGCAGAAGAATTCGCAAGAAAATACTTGAAAACTGAATCCAACAGCATGTTAAAAGGATAATACACCATGACCAAATGGAATTTGAGGAATGCAAGGTTGGCTCAACATATGAAAATTAATGTAATATATCACATGCATAGAATGAAACACATAGTCATCTCAATTGATGCAAATAAGGCATTGTCAAAATCCAATACCCTTTCAAGATAAAAACAGTCAGAAAACTCAAAATAAAATGGAACTTCCTCAACATGAAAATCCCACAGCTAAATTCATAGTTAACAGTGAAAGACTAGAAGCTTTCCCCTTAAGATCAGTAATAAGACAAGGAGACAAGGATACTGATATTCACTAATTTTTTTCAACATTGTATTGCAAGTTCTTGACAAAGAAATTAGAAAAGAAAAAGAAATAAAAGGCACCCAAATTGGAAAGTAAAGATTTATCTTTACATAGAAAATCCAAACAGGAGAAGAAGAAAAAATGGCAGAGTAGGGGGTGTTTAAATGTACATGGCTTAAACTGTCCTTTGAAGAGACATAGACTGGCAGAGCAGATAAAAATCCACAAGCCTAGTATCTGCTGTCTACTGGAAACACATCTAACCCACAAAGATGCCTTCTGGCTGAAGGTTAAGGGATGGAAAACTATCATCCAGTCAAATGGAAGTCAAAAGAACACTGGGGTAGCTATACTATTTGCAGATAACATAGGCTTTAAAATAGCAAAAGTAAAAAAGAATAAGGAGGGCCATTTTATATTGGTGAAAGGGAAGTTCCAACAAGAAGACTTGACAATTCTTAATATTTAAGTTTTTTGATCACCTGAAGGAATTAGAATATAAATAGGAAAGGAAAACATATCACCCAGAGGTGTATATAATGGAAAATGGCACTTTGGGTTTCCATTTTAGGATTGTCAAGGGTCAGCATGTCTTCATTTGTTTAAGGATGGTTGCCTCATGAGAGTTAAGAAGCTGATGCAGTGATTGTTATATGGAATGTAAATATGGATAGAAGGAGCTATAAGGATGCTTATAGCCAAGGTGGTAGAATGTGCCTGATTGTCTCTTATCAGTTCAGCAGCATTTTCTCCTCTTCTGTACTCTCTACAATATCATAAGAAATGAAAGATTGGAAACTGTATTTTCAGAATTCTTGCTAGCAAAAATCTAGGTTAGATTCTGCCAGGTATTCATTTAAGATTTGGACGATGAAAAGGAAACAGAGCCATACTCGTGTACATCCAGCAGGGCAGGCATGCTATGGGCATCAATAAACAAGCATCCTACAAGAAATTCTTGAAAGCTACTTGTAGCTATATTTGATCTCACTGGTGGTCTTTCTGAAATTCTTAAATTTTCCAATTTCATCATAGCTAGCTGAATCAATCTTCTTGATCTTCAAACTTGTGCTTTCCAACATCATTGGAAGCATCTAACTTCCTCAACTAAATCTTTTCTATGTGAAGGAATAGAGTGTTTTATACTTTTCTGAGCAATTCTGATTAACATAACTGATATGTATTTCCTTTTAATAAATGGTGATATGAAGTAATGGCATTTCCATTTTTGCTTAGATACTAAGGACTACCTAGTGAAGGTCTGTACTCATATTTTTTATTTTGTTATTAGACTTCCTTAGCATTTCATACTTCATTTGTTTAGCACATTTTAAGGGTATTGTATATATTTGCAATATTGTATATGATTGCAAATTATATCAATAACTAATACATTTTAAAGAAAGTGATCTGTAGTCTAGTGAGTATATTTATCTCTGGAAAACATCCTATGATAGATATTAATAATAGAAAGTAATGCTTTCTAGTTATTTAATTTAATCATGCCATCTCTATTTACTTAATTCTTGGTGTGCTGTGAATAGAAAAATAAATTATAATGACATCCTAGAAGTATTATTAGGTTCTGGAGCTGGCAAAAAAGATGAAACCAGTTAGAACATTCCCTGATAGATCTAAACACTTCAGGTGGGTTTTAGCTGAGTCTTACTACATGACTAGATGAATCAAGTGTACAGGAAGATAAAGAGAGTCTCAGTGGATGATCACCATGAGAAATATGGCAGTGGAATGAGAAAGTACCTAGTGTATGTGAAAAATACATGCATTTTGATATTGTAAGAACCTAGCATTCACATTTTGGAGTGGTGAGGGGTGATGCTAAGAGTAGGTCATGTAGAGAGTTATTGCCATTTTAAAGCTTTTGGACTTCATCCTAAATGCAGTGTGAAAGTAAAACTAAAAGTTTCCTAGCTGGAAATGGGGTAGATGTATTTGGAGATCATGAATTATGCGACATGATCAAAGGTTTATGTTATAAGCATGTCAGCAAATTGTGTCTTCTGTATTTTTCCTATAAAACAAATAATATAAAATGCAAATTGTATATTCCTACTATATGTTTATTAAAAAAACACTGGCTATAGGACATGTTGATTATCCCTTAAAATATTGTATATTGGTTTATGTATGAATAAACAGTTCCTTCCCATAACTATACTCTAAACTAGGAACTGGCTATAGTCATGAAATATGATGGCAGCACTTAGACTTTTCATTGGCTGATTAAATTTAAGTTCTATTTTTGAACTTTTGCTCTAGTTGGTCATTCATCACAATTATTGCAAACATTCAGATGGAAAACACTTCTAACTTGAAGGCACTCACAAGATGCTGAGTTACATTTTCAGACACTTAGTCTAATTTGATAGTACATAAAGTCATTATGAAGATGTTTTTGTCATTTAACTGGTTATATGCCATAAACAATAAATATTAATATTTGATTTTTCTTTCTTTGACTCATATAGATAAAAAACATTGTCTACAAAGTACCTAGGAGGTAAAATAAAATCTCCTTAAAACTTTAATTAATATTTCTCTTTTTGAAAAATTTGTTCACCATTAGGTAGAAACATATCTTTGATTTTTTAAATTAATTCTTTTAAGTTAAATAAGCACATAGGTTTAAAGAGAGAATATTTGAAATAAATGGAAGAAAAAACTGTTGTCAAGCCCTAAAAATAAATTTCTACACTAAAATTTGTCTAAAAAGGACAAGTTATTGATATCCAGTTATTAAAAATATTCTGATTCTGAGTACTTAGTGCATAACATTTAATGTAGTTTTACTACTTAGCTTTGTTAGTAAAATTTCATGTTTCCAGCAGAATATACATAATTCAGAATTTTCACACATTTATACTGATCACTTTAATCCTTGGTTGGAGAGGTTTTTTATTATTTTACTTAGTTTTCTTCATAACTACATGTAACTTGTTAAATCTATTCATTTGGGTAGTTGGTTCAAGGTGCTAGCTGAAAACATGTGGGAGGCATTTGACACCCAGTATCATGTGTGAAAGTTTGTTAATTATGTCAAAACCACAAACATGACTATAATTTTCTGAGAATCTAGTGTCATGCTCTCCTTGAAATCAAAGCATGCTTTAACCAACAAGAAAAAATAATTGCATTTTGTAGATTAAGAAACTGAAGCAAAATAATCCACCTGAGAATATTCTCAGAATGGGCAATGTAATTCTCCTATTTGAAAATAAAAAGACAGGGCAAAAAAATCTGGCCGTAATCCTGCTAGTATTCCTCACTGTAATTTATAGCTCTGTCAAGGTCAGTAAATTAAATAAGTAGATGTCAATCTGTCTATTAAAACAAGATCAGTGTTTAAAACACTGTTACATTAAGAACACTATTTTCAAAATCAAATTTCATAAAGTCTTTCTTGGCAATTCTTTAACTTTTCTTGGAAGCAGGCACAATTGGTTACATGTTAGCACAAGAGTGAAAGTAGAATGTAGAAATGAAGGTCTTTTCAAGAACAATCAATAGAAATGAAGTAACAATGAAAATACAGGCTTAAATTGTCAATTCATCAGTAGATTACCTTTGGTAATCATCACATTTATACTTGTGACCTTCAGGGGAAATAGATGTTCTAACAGGTTTTGCCAACTTCAGACTTAAAATCTATCTGAGACCCTATAATGAAAAGTCCATTATGCCTCTCCTGTGTATATTAAAAACATCCATATCAAAACTGGCCATATATTAAATAATCCAGTTAAATGGCTTGGCTATAATGTTTTGCTCTATTGATTAATTAAAGGGCCAAAAATAATTATTGAGATAAGGAAAAACACAAATCATATTTTAAATTGCTTTTGATACAAAATAATAATATAATTTTCTTGGACTTTCAATTCTAGTACAATATCATCTTTAACTTTTACAAGAAAACTATTTCCTTTTCTATTTTATTTAATTTCAAAATATTATGGGGATCCAAATGTTTAGGGTTACATGGATCATTTTTGTAGTGCTTGAGTCCTGGCTATAGGTGTGCCTTTCACCAAAATAGTGTTCATAGTATCCATTAGATTGGCTTATTTCCCTCTCCTTCTACCCCCTACCCCCTGGTTGATTTCCACTGAGTTTTACTTCCCTCTGTGCACATGTGTGCTCAATGGTTTGTTCCAATTTAGTAGTAAGTACCTGTGGTGGTATGTGGTGTTTGTCTTTCCATTCCTTTTGTTTTGTCCTTTCTTTTTATTTCAGAATATACTGGGGTACATACTTTTTGGTTACATATATTGCCTTTGTACCACCCAGTCGGAGCTACCAACCTGGGAGATCGTGCACCGTATCCATTAGGTGTGAATTTACCCATCCTCTCCTCCCCCATCTCACCTGCCCAATGCCCTATGAATGTTACTTCCATATGTGCAGATAAGTGTTGATCAATTAGTACCAATTTAATGGTGAGTACATGTGGTGATTGTTTTTCCATTCTTAGGTACTTCACTTAGATAATGGGCTCTAGGTCTATCCAGTATAATACAAGAGGTCTTAAATCACCATTGTTTTTGTGGTTGAGTAGAACTCCACAGTATACATATACCACATTTTATTAATCCACTCATGTATTGATGAGCACTTGGGTTGTTTCCATATCTTTGCAATTGTGAATTGTGCTGCTATAAACATCCTAGTGCAGAAGTCTTTCTTATAGAATGTCTTTTGTTCTTTTGGGTAGATGCCCAGAAATGGGATTGCTGGATCAAATGATAATTCTACTTGTATCTCTTTGAGGTTTCTCCATATTACTTTCCACAGAGGTTGTACTAGTTTGCAGTCCCACTAGCAGTGTAAACGTGTTCCCATCTCTCCACATCCAAACCAACATTTGTTGTTTTGGGACTTTTTTGATAAAAGCTATTCTCACTGAAGTTAAGTGATATCTCATTGTGGTTTTGATTTGTATTTCCCTGATGATTAGAGATGTTGAAAATTTTTTCATATTTTTTTGGCCATTAATCTATCTTCTTTTGAAAAGTTTCTGTTCACTTAGGAGAATGATCTCCAGTTCCATCCAGATTATTGCAAAAGGTATTTCTATAATTGTGTCAAATTAATTAAATTTATTATGTTAATTATATTCCATTTTATGTCATTAATTAAATTTCCACATTATTATGTTTTGCACCATTTGGATTTTTTTGAGAGATTATAGAGATACCAGTATGAAAAAATATTGCCTGTGAGATTTCCAGTAGGTGGCAGTGCTCATAGACCACAGAATATCACAACCTGATGGTGTCCTCTTTCTTGATTTTCTAGCCTGATTTATCAGGAAATAAATGTAGATAGAATAATACCCTAAAATTCACCATGAATTATGCAGCCAACAGTGTAAAGCATCTAATTATTAGAAAACTTGCATGGTAATTAAGATGTAGTTAACTTTCAGAAATTTTAAGATCTAAATGTGGTCTGATGACTCGAAGTGCTATTCTAATATTTTTTAAAGTAAGGATAAAAACATTAAGAATGTAGTGAAAAATAAAAGTAACATTTCTGGAGATGACAATATAATACTTCTTGCAGCAGATGCTTTTATATGACAAACGTGAAATATAATTATAGGGGAAGTTCTGTAAAACATAGTGAAATGTAATTATAAGTCAAATCCTTCAAAAGTTTGGTGGCTAAAACTATGAATATAATACAGAATAATAATACATATATTTTACTATATCTTCAATGTAACCATAATTATTTTTAAAACTTACAAATTATATATAGAAATATTCTGATATGAACTTCTATGTTTCTGTCATGTTACATAAATTATTCAAAACACTATGATAGCAAAGAAATGGAATTTCTTCAGGTTGGATTTTCTATGTTCTGTTCATCAACTTCTATAAGTCCTAACCTGTTGGGTATACTCTTCATGAAGGTGGGGACATAATACCTTGGTTCATTGTGTAAGTCCCCAGGCCTGATATGAAAACTAGAATGCAGAACTCACTTAGTAAGTATGGTTGAGTAAGCACATCCAAATTTGAAAGTGGGTACCACTTTTTATACAAAGGGTGGATCCATAATTAAATCTATAATTTCTCCTAATTTATTAAAAAACAGTTTTTTACATCAGATATTTCTAAGGAATTTCATTTGTCTTAATCTCTGCAAAATGCATGTCACAACACAGTTATTATATAAGGAATGGATTTTCTCTCTTTGAGAGGAATTGAGTTAAATGAGTTAAAATATGGAGTACTCTTGGATCAGTTCTTGTCATATTTTAAGACTATTTTTTAAAGAAGTTTTAGGTTCACACCAAAATTAAAAGAAAGGTACGCAGATTATCCATATATCCCTGCCCTTCCAAATGCATAGGCTCCATCGTTTATAAATATCCCCCACCAGAGTAGTGTATCTGTTACAATTGATTAACCTACATTGACACATAATAATCACTCAAAGTCCATAGTTTACATTAGGGTTCACTCTTGGTGTACTGCATAATATAGGTTTGGAAAAATGTATAATGACATGTATCTTATCATTATAGTAGCAGACAGACTATTCTCACTGCCCTAAAAACCCTCTGTGTACTGCCTATTCATACCTCCCTTCCCCCAACCCCTGGCAGCACTGATCTTTTTTACTGTCTTTGTGTTTTTGACTTTTCCGGAATGTCATGGTTGGAACCATACAGTGTATAATCTTTTTGGATTAACTTATTTTGCTTGGTAATATGCATTTAACCCTCCTTCATGTCTTGGAAGTTTATTTCCTTTTAGTGTTAAATAATATCCCATTGTCTGGAAGTAGCAAACTTTATTTTCCCATTCACTTCCCATTTGGTTGCTTCCAAATTTTGGCAAGTATGAATAATGCTGTTATAAACATCCACATGCAGATTTTTGTGTAAACATAAGTTTTCAACTTCTTTTGGTAACCATCAAGAACAACTGCTGGATTGTGAGGTAAGAATATGTTTAGTTTTGTAAAAAACTGTCCAACTGGCTTTCAAAGTGGCCATACCAGTTTGCGTTCCCACCAGCAAAAAATGAGAGTTCCTGTTGCTCTACATCATTACTGGTATTTCATGTGGTCACTGTTCCAGATTTTGGACATTCTAAGAGGTGTGTAGTGGTATCACATTGTTGTTTCAATTTGCATATCCCAATGACATATGATGTGGAATATTTTTCATATGCACATGTACCATCTGTATCTCTTCTTTGGTAAGGTGTCTGTTCAGGCATTTTACCCATTTTGTAATTGGGTTGCTTGCTTTTTTTACTGTTAAATTTTAAAAATTCTTTGTATATTTTGCACGGCGCCCCTACATCAGATGCGTTTTCTTTAAATATTTTCTCCCAGATTATGTCTCATCTTTACTTACTTTTGACATAGTCTTTTGCAGAGAAAAAAAAATTTAATGCAGCCAAGCTTATCAAATATTATTTTCACAGTTTGTGCTTTTGGTTTGTATCTAAAAAGTCACCATCATACCCAAGGTCATCTTGGTTTTCTCCTATATTATCTCCTAGAAATTTTAAAATTTTGCATTTTACATTAGGTCTATGATCCATTTTGATTTTTGTGGAGTCTGTAAGGCTTGTGTCTTGATTTTTTTTTAATTCCCTCATGAACATGCAGTGGTTCAAGCATCATTTGGTGAAAAGACTATCTTTTTTATTTTCTCCATTGTATTTCTTTGCTCCTTTGTTAAATATCTACACGAGTATGGTGTATCTGGGCTTTCTATTGTGTTCCATTGATCCATTTGTCTATTTTTTCTCCAATACTACACTATCTTGATTAATGCGGTTTTATAAGAAGTCTGGAAGTTAGGTAGAGTAGTGCCAGTCCTCCAACTTCGTTTTCTCTTTCAATATTGTATTGGCTATTCTGGGCGTTTTGCCTTGTCATGTAAACTTTAGAATCAGTTTGTCATTATCCACACACACACAAAAAACTTGTTGGGATTTTCACTGGGAGTCCATGAGTCTATAGATCAGTTTGAGAAGTACTGACATCTTGACAGTATTGGACCTTTCTACTCATGAAAACTAAACACCTCTCCATTTATTTAGTTCTTCAATTCAATTTATCAGAGTTTTGTAGTTTCTTTATATAGATCTTGTATCTATTTTGTTATATTTGTACATAGGAGTTTCATTTGGGGGGTACTAATGTAAATCATGCTGAGTTTTTAATTTCAAATTTCACTTGTTCTTTATTGGTATATAGAAAAGTGATTGATTTTTGTATCTTAATCTTTATCTTGCAACTTTGTTATAATTACTTATCAGTTCCATGAGGTATTTTTGTTGATTCTGATAGATTTTCTGCATTGCTAATCAGGTCATCTGCACACAAAGACAATCTGAGTGCTTTTTCCCCCCTAATCTGTATGTCTTGTATTTCCTTCTCTTGTCTTACTATATTAGCTAGTGCCTTTAGAACAATGTTGAAAATGAGTGATGAGAGATGATATCCTTGCCTGTTCCCTGTCTTAATGGGTAGGCTTCTAGTGTCTCATCATTAAGTATGACATTAGCTATAGCTTTTCCGTATGCATTGTTTATCCAGTTGAGGAAGTTCCTCTCTATTATTAGTTTACTGAGTTTTTATTATGAATGGGTGATGGGTTTTGTCAAATGCTTTTTCAGCATCTATTAATATGATTTTTTTATTTTTAGCCTGTTGATTTTATTAATCTTTTCAAAGAATCAACTTTCAGTCTGGCTGATTCTCTACTGATTCAGTAGAATTCTTAAATTCTTTGATTTCTGCTCTAATTCTTATAATTTCTTTTCTTCTGCTCACTTTGGATTTAATTTGCTCTTTTTTTCTGGTTTCTTAAAGTTGAGACTTAGATTATTCATTTTAGATATTTTTTCTTTTTGAATATGTGCATTCAATGGTATAAATTTCCCTCTGGGCATTGTTTTTGCTGCATCCCACAAATTTTGATATTGTGTTTTAATTTTAATTTATTTAAAAATATTTTTAAATTTTACTTTAGAGTTTTTTCTTTGACCCATGTGTTATTAAATGTGTATCGTTTAATCATCAAATATTTTAAGATTTTCCAGTAATTCTTCTTTTAATTATTTCTAGTTTAATTCCATTGCACTCTGAGAGCAAACATTGTATGATTTCTATCCTTTTAAATTTGTTAAAGTGTGTTTTATGGCTCATATTGTGTTCTGTTTTAGGGACTGCTTCCTGTGAGCTTAAAAAGAAAGTGTATTTTGCTGTTGGTGGATGAATCAGTCTATGGATGTTGACTTTATGAAGTCAATGGATGATGTTGTTGAGTTCAACTATGTCCTCACTGATTTTTTGCTTACTGGATTTGCTCATTTCTGATTCTGGGGTATTGAAGTCCCCAACTATGATAGTGGATTCACCTTTCTCTTTGCATTTGCATTAGTTTTTGCTTCACGTAGTTTGATGCTGTTTTTAGTTGCATACCTGTTAAGGATTAATAAGTCCTCTTGGAGAATTGAACCCTTTATCATTATGTAATGTCTTTCTTTATCCACAGTAATTTTCCTTGTTTTGAAGTCTGCTCTGTTTGAAATTAATATATCTACTCCTGCTCTATTTTAGTCTTAGTATGTTTTATTTTTCTCCATCAACTGTTGTTGCAGTTTTTGGCTTTTGATTTGCCTTGTAATTTTTCCTTGATAGTTAGACATGATGCAGTTGATAAAAAGCACTGCTATTAATAGGCTTTTAGCAATGTGGTGGTAGAGTGTGGGGAGAAGGGAAGCATTCTACAGGCCTACAGTTTAGTCCATCTTTTAGTGAACCGGAGCCTCAGGACTGTGAATTTCACAGTGGTTCTCAGTTCTTTTTCCCTCCTCCTTTAGGTGGGACAGGAAGGACAGGAGTAGGACAAAGGTATTTCCCTTCCTTTGGGTCAATTATGCTCTGATAATAGCCCAGCTGGTTGGTAAACTAGTGTCTCCTGAGGCCAGGCCTTTTTAAGAACAGAGTGCTCTGCCATACTTTGAAATGGCTCAGTTTTTCCTCCCCTTGCCAGAAGTACCAGGTAATTTTTCCCCAGTATTTACTATGTGAACCTGGTTGAGCTTCTGGAGGTAAATCTCACAAAACTGTGAAGGGGGTCCCTATAACTGAGTTCACCTAGAGTTTTTAACTTTCAAACTTATCCACACTGAGCCCCCAGCAATTCATCAAATACAGTTAAGATTTTCCAGGTAAGGATCCTGAGACTGGCTTCCACAGTGGTTTGTGCTCATTAGTCTCTGCTCTGCTAAGTTTTGACTCTCTGTGTTCTCCTGTCTGTCCATCCCATCTGAGGGAAGCAGTTTATCCTGTGTCAGCACATCTCCTCTGTACCCAAAAGGAGGCTCTTAATTTTTCAGTCTTTTTAGCTTTTTACATGTATTTATATTTGTTGTCAGAGTACCTCTGCCCTAAGCATGCTGGATCCTATGTTTATGCATGGTGATGTAGCAATGGATATTTGAGGGGTTTTTTTTATTGTTTTGTTTGCTTTGGTAAAAATGAGTAACTTCCTGAATGGAGTCTGAGTATAAAATGGATTGCTATTCAGTAAAAACATAGATTCTATGAGAATTTGTTTATTGAAGCCAATGGTACTTTTGTTTTTGCTTCTGATTTTCAGTATAAAATGGTTGCTGCTGCTTTGTATTAACCAACTGATGCATTAAACCAGACCAGCAATGGGTGTCTTGTGGAGAATAAAAACTTACCTCTTCAGGAAGGGATTTTTTTTTACTAACCTATTTTTCATGTCATGGCATCTGTGACTAGTTCATTCTCTAGCAGGTCCACAGAGTAGCAGTCCATATTACAACCTTTTGGTTACTTTGAAATACTCTTATTTGCTTCAGATAAATTAGTTTGGGGTCTATTTGAAGGAAAAATGGAGTTTATAGAATCTCAAGCTCATTCCCATCTTGTCATTCTGTGATAAATCATGTTGGTTACAAAGCCAATTGCCCTCTGGGGGCAAATATAAAATTGCTCTACACATATATCTGAGCTATGCATCTTTTTCTTCCAATAAGTGTTTGCTTTTTTAACTCAGGCTCAATGTAGATGCATTTCAAAGATGTGAAGCAACTTGGATGCTTGTGATAGTTAAAAAGAAAAAAGAAGTCTGCCTTTTATTCCTTTAATAATAGACACTGAGTAGTATTACTATGGTGTAAAAATAAAAACCCTCAGATTCTTCTTTTTTAAATCCAGCCATCAGTCTCAGTCAATGTGTTTGTAAATGGACCCAATATTTTCAACTTAAGTCTTTTATCTAACTTAAAACTGCTTTGAAAACAAATGAGACTCTTGTTCTGAAAACAACTTTACCAAATTATTAAAAAAAATGTTGTCAGGCTTTGATTCTTTTCACCTAATTAAGAGCACAGGTTAGTACCTTTTACTGATGGGGCTCAGGTTATATGTCATGGCTAATGTGCCCTAAAATTGCCACAGTTGGAGTTAAAGGTATATAATTCTATAAATAAAAAAGAAATATTCTTACCTATGTCAAGGGTAGACATTGCCTTGGTTTTGAATTGAGAGAGCTCCATAGTGTAGCCTGGTTTCCATAAATTAGCTGTGTGACCTATAGAATGTTTGTGAGAACTAAATAAAATAAGTTACTCTCTAAATTGCCTGGTGTACTGTTTTTACATTTACATTGTAAGTTAAAAATTATAGTTATTATTATTGTTTCCAATTATTCAATTCACTTTCTTTCATCTTAATCACAATGAGATCAACAAGAGAGTCCTAAGATACCATGTATTTTCTATTTTCACAGTGGAGAAAGTTTCACTCACTAGACCCTGTTATATATAAAGTACAGTATCTGCTTTAAATAAATCTGTAGTCTAGTCAGGGCACAAGTAAATCAATATCCATGTGTCATGTGACACAGGAAACAACCAACATGAGAATTAAGAGAAAAAAAGGGATCTTTGTGAACCATAAGAGTAAGATAATTGTAATAGCTCACATTGATGACTTTCTCTCTATTATCTTACTTAAAACAAAGTCCCAGAGAAATAGAGCTGAAGTATCAGTTCTCAATTTACAAAATTGTAAATTGAGGCTTAGAAAGGATAACTGTCTTGTCCAAAGTTGCTCAGGTATTGAGTGAAACAGCAAGATTTGCAATATAGGGAATCTGCCACAACAGCTTGCGCCCTTAAAAATCACAAGTACAACTTTTTTCATTAAATACTTTTAGGCAACAAAGGAAGCGTCAGGTTAATCAATGTACATCATACAGCCAGAGCAAAATAAAAAATATAAATTCTGCATGTGGTACTGTGGAAACAGTTGAAAAGGCTTGTCTATTTACAGGGAAGGTTTTAGATTAGGATATACAAAATGGTGAAATTAGAAATGAGGTAGTATGAAGAGACTTTTGAATTTAGACAATAGAGGAATTAGTTCCAACTTCATCCAAAAAATATGTACACAACTATATACATTTTCATAACTTCTGACCACTAGCATGTGGAATTATTTTGCAAATCCAATTCTTTGATGTTTTCTTTCTCTTCTTCAAAGTTAGCTGGAAACCGGTCATCCATTTAAGCTACTGATGCCTGATGCAATGTGATAACCCTAGGGCTACAGCTTACTTTATAGAGATCTTCAATTCAGTGAAAGCTGACCTATTGTGCTGAGAACTGATGATTATTATGGTTATTTTGAGGCAAAGCAATATAATAAACTACTCGAACCTATAGAATAGATTCACCACAGGTTAGCAATCACTATATTTTTTAAACTGTACTTTTCATTGGTAGAATATTGCATAATATTTGTATTAATAGCCATTTTAAATTAATATTCTTTACATACAATTTTCAGCTATTTTAACTATCAATTTTGTTGTTGGAGAGATAAAAGGCCTGTTTGAGGAGAGAAGGAAAGTCTTTTCAAATTATTATTAATTTCTTAATATCATACAGCACAATGTGCTGTGTTTATCTAAATAGTATTGATGTGGAAAGTTCATAAAGAGTGTTTCAAATAAATAATTATCTTGAGTTACACTCTAGCTGCTCTCTAGATTAATATAACCTCATGTAATCTGAAAATATAATGTTAACTGTATAGTGATTTTATTTTCATGAATTATTCTTATATTGATTTCATGGCATACCATCAATAATTATATGCATTCAACAACCATGCCCTCAGTCTGTTGTGCAGGCAAAAAAGATATCGCTCTCTTTTTTTCTAGATACATTTTCTATATATTTCTAGATATATTTTCTATATGTATTTTTACCTGCACAACAGACTAGCTGAATGCTTAATAAAGCACTAGGAAGCTAGATAGGCAAGCATTTGAAAGGGAAAGAAGAATCTATTTATACAAGACTGTATCCTATTAAAGCGTGCTCTCTCTCTTTCTCTGTTTCTCTCCTCCTCCCTATACCTCTCCCCCTCCCTCTCCTCCACATATAAACACACACATATATATATAAACAATTCTATGCATATATAGGAGAATGTGCTTTCTTATATATATGAATATGTATGCATAGAAATATTTACAAATATATACACACATATATATTAATATATAGAGAGAGAGATAGAGAGAGAAAGAGAATTCTCATAGGATGCAGTCTTATCTAAACAGATTCTTCTTTCCCTTTTGAAATACATGTTTATCTAGCTTCCTAGTGCTTTATTAATGCCTACAGTTTTATCCTGTCATATACTTTTTGATTTTAAATGATAAACCTATGAAATTCAATAAAGTTTCCTTAGAGTTTTGTAATGGAGCACCTGTTATTTTTGGCACTTATGTGGAATTTTGTATTTTCCGTAAATTATCAAACCAAATTATGTAAACAAATCTGCTCATCTGAGATACTTCATGCACAATGAAAGATGTTTGCAATGGGATAGCTAATTTCCCAAAAACTTTAATTGTGAAATTTCTCCGGCCTTAGAGTACAATGGCAAAATTATACTTTCCAATAGGAAATAATTTGGAAGTATTTATCAACTTTACATTTTGTTTTACTCTTTTAATAGCCATTTATTAGATTATAGCTGTCTGATTCTGAAAGCAAAACCAAAATATAAAAATCTAATTGCATGTCAAAGCAAAGATGAAAAGAGACATTAAAATGCCAAATTAATCATTTCATATTTACAACTAGAACACACCTATACCCATAATACATGACAATATGCATACTTTTATATAAAGATATCGATTATAATAAATCATGAGTTTGCTTTCCTTCCCTTGAAGGAGCTTCTCCTCATTGGCTTCATGTTACTTGCATTAATGAAGAAAGACATTAATGATGTTGCTCAGAGAAACTTTCTTCAATACCAACCACTTGAAAATTGAAACTTGTTTAATCAAAACTGTCCACTTTAGAAGCGATATACACTCATTTTATTACTATAAGCCTAATGGTTCTAGAGGAATTGCATTTAATATTCCCTTTGAATCTGATTTTTTAAAATCGATTAATTCTTAGTTCTAATTTCAGTTCTTCTAGGCCATTAATTCTTTTCCTCATTAGCCTCTTTTAATCGCTTGACTTCCTCAAAAAGCAGCAGTTCAAGTTTCTTAGAGAAAAATTCTTTATGGAAAAAATTAAATACATAGGAATGTAACAACCTAACTACCTTCTCACTACTAATGTTTTCCTCCTGCATTTGTAGAGTATGAAGAACTGCACAGAAAACACAAAATGAGAAACTTCTCAAATTCCTTCTGCACATATCTCCTTAACCTTCACTAGCATCTTTAATGTCACTTGTAACCTTATAAAAATATTATATGCAACAGTAATTCTGTACCATGTCCTGTAACAGGGAAGATAATTTTTTCAAAGTATTGAGACAGACCAGAAACAAGTTATTTTTATACACTTCCAAATACTTGAATAACTATTTTCTTAAATGTTTGTAAATGAAATGGTTATTTCATTTGGATAGTGTATGTGTGTGTATGTCGTATGTGTGTGTGAATTTTTTGTTACCATCTGTATTGGACGTATACTCAAACTTGTTATTTTGCTAGATTTATCAAAAAAATCTTCATTAATGTTCCCATTCTGAGGACATTATTTTACAAGGTTGTTTCTAGAACCAGTGTTCTAGATTATGTCAAATTTAATTCAATAGTCTATAGTATCCACAAACTACCAGAGATTCTGAGGCAAATAATTATTGATCAGGCTTAGGGAGACTGATAATGTCAGTGGTGATTGACCCACAACTCATTTACTCATTGATTTATTCTTTCAACAGCTTGAACACCTTCTGCGAGTGGAGCAAGTGATTTGGATGTCTGCATGGTCTATGGAGTATATTACTGATATCTCATGTTATGACATTGAGAATCTGGAGCAGCCAAAATAAGATTTCTCTTCCAAGCTTTTTCCCCATCCCTTCCTCACTCCTTCAAACACTTCTTTTCTTATTTTGTTAGATCATAAAAAGAGATGGAAATTTATTTGAGGAGGCCTTATTCCTTTACTTGATGAATATTAGTATCAATTATTCATACTTGCTCTATAGTTTATTGCTGGCATATCTACTAAAGCATTAATTTCATGTGCCTTTATATTCTTATCATATTCTTATTACTAATCAGTTTTATATTGACCCTCCCTCAACAATTGTAGTAAAAGCTATCTGAAGGCAGATGTTTTTCAAATACAACTTACTTTCAGTAATTGGCACCACATAGGGTCTCAGTCAGAATCAATTTTTGCCAAAAAAGAACCAAGAGCTTAATAAAAATGAATAACATCAAAATACTCAAATCATCTTTGAGAGAACACTTTCTTTCTAGGGCATGTTTCTATAGTTCTATTTTAAATAACAAAGATGACCCCTGCCATTGTCTAAGTCATTTCTTTGCTTTAGTGCCATTTAATCTCTGTTCTCCAGGAGGCCAATAGCCAAATGCATATATATATATATATATATATATATATATATATATATCTTAAAGATTGTTCTCCACAAAGAATTCTGAAGAGGGTTAAGAGGGCTCTGCTGAAAGGAAGTACACAAGTACACTCTGGTTAGGGAACAATGTGTTCCCATTCTAAAGCGTATATAAAACTCAGGGAGTACATCATTAACCAAAAGAATAGGACTCCAATTTTAGAAGTTCTGGCATAGACAAACTGGTGTAAAATGTATTCTTGAACCATCATACCAATTGAGCACCCTTGATTTTATTACAAAGTACCTAATTTCGTTGAGCAACTTTAAGATAGTGTGATTAGGACTTTATGGAAATTATTTTATATAATCCCAGAGCAATACTCTAAGAAGGGTGTTATCACCAGTTTCCAGAAGAAGAGACTTACATCAAAGAGACTAAGAATTTACCTGAGGCCATACAGTGAGTAAGTGAAGGACTGATATTGGGAAATAGATTTATTTGACTCTAAATCTGTACTTTTTTCACTTATTTGCATGTTTACTGGAATAAGACAATTTATTGCTAAAAATACGAGTTAAGTGATATTCCAGAATTAATGAAGAGGCAGCTGGTGTTCATATATGTATTTTTATTATAATTTTTAATATAATTATTTAATGCTGTTATTATTATTATGAAATATGTATGTTGTAAATTTTGTCCCTAAAATTTTAACATATGACAATGGTATATTTATCCAAAAGGAAGCAAACAAGTAAGACTATAACTTTACCTCACTGTGGTTCTTAACTTTCATTATGGACTAGAATTACATAAGCTTTGACAAGTCTACTGCTCAGGGCCAAATGAGGCATTATGATTTAACTATTGTGAATTGAGGAGTTTATATAAGAATTAATTAGTGTGAATGAGAGGCGTATATATTAATATGTATATAATATACATAGTATATAGTATATATTATATAATATACATATGTAGGTATATATTATAATATATAGGCATATATTATATATACATATTTATATATAATATAATATACATATTATTATACCATATACATATATGGAGGTATATGTGTATTGTGTAATATAACATGTATATTTCATATATATATATATTTCCCAGGAACCACTAAACTACTGCACATGTAATACAAATGTGCACAGGATGTGAAGTGGAAAGAATCCTTTTATAATAGTTCATCGATGTGCTCTATTTCAGGAGTAAATTTTTGAAAATGTTGATTTGTTAATTACATGTAAGCACCATAAATACGAACAGTACATGTTCTATCTTCCTACTGTCTGAAAGCTCAGGCAGAGTAGGCTAGGATATTCTGCAGTAACAAACATCCCCAACATCTAAGCAGCTGAACACACAGTTCATTTCTTGCAGGTGGAAAATCCACTGTGATTCCCAGTACCTGTTCAGGACTTCAAACCAAGATGAATGATGCTTATTGCTTCTGTCTTATGGCCTCCTTGATTACTGTGACAAGGAAAGAAATCACGCAAAGAGCTCAGCTCTACTATTCGCCAGAATTTATGTGTGCCAATCATAGCCTGTTGGTTAGAAATATTCACAAGTTGTCATATAACTACAGGGAGGTTGGATAATGCAGTTAACACATGGAATATGTGGTTGACAGTAATATTTCTGCCACAATAATTGAATTAAAGGGACAGTTTTGCTTACATTTAATTAGATAGATGAGACAGATATATATATATATATATAGATAGATAGATAGATAGATAGACAGACAGTAGATAGATAATGTCGAGGTACTAGAAGGCGACAGATAGCAGTACTAGCAGGAGAATTTTGAAAAGATATTGCATGTAGCTTCACTAGACTGAAGTCTAGATTTTCAGAAAATGTAGATTTCTTTGTGTTTTTTTGTTTTGTTTTCTTGAACGGACTGTTTTTATTGTTATTTTCTTTCTTAAAAAATTATCCCTTGCTAATTTTAGGACTGTATCTATATTAGAATAAAATTAAAGCAAATAGCTTACTCTTCGTCAACAGTTTACTCTTAGTCTTGGGAATATAGCCCAACAACACAGGGCCAATCAGATGGCAAAAATGGTGCAAGTCAGCACATGGGTATAAAAATCCTGTGGTTTACTAAACAGTATTTCAATGTGATTGGTTGATGATAGTGGAGATGAGTTAAAATGTGGATGTCCTACTTAATTCTTCTTAAATGAAAATAATAATCTTGGGGGGGAAAAGGCTGCAAAAGGCATAGAGCATTTATGGTATTCCCATTCTAGTAACTTTGGCACATACCTATGAAAATATATAGAAGCATATGATTTGTTTAAAGAATTTGTTAAGAAGGTACCCCTAGGCACCTTCTGGTATACACTTACTAATGGCAGCTTATACATTTTACTGAGAGTTAAATATGAACAACCCTTGGCTAGCTGAAGAAGAATCACCATTTTGAGCAACAAGCATAAGCACGTATCTTTTGCAGTGTCAGATGCTCAAATTCAATGGTTTTATCTATCAGCAACTAATTTTATCTGCTAAAATTAGGCAATATTTTAAGGAATTCTGTATTCTAGAGGTTGTTCTTTTTCTATAAAACCTTACCCTACATCCATTCCTTATTTTGTTTTTCACTCAGTCTTCTGTAAAAATTCCTATCAAATTATTCAACCTAATTCTTAAGCAATTATTCAACCTGGATAGGTGTTGACCTATATAAAGCTGAAGCAGAGAGGGTCACACACCTCAATAGCTGAAAATCATTGATAAAGAAAGCCAATATAATTACTGTGTTGTGAAGATGTAGACATTGTGTATAGTAGCATGGAGGCTGAAAAATGTCTCTGATAGGATAAAATATTAAGTGATTGATAGGTATGGTGAAATTCAACTTTAAGTATAAAGGCTGGGAATGGTAGGTACTTTTACAAGTAGAGGTGAGGTCAAGGAGAATGACTAGAGCAGTTGCAATATAAGTAATTGTATAGATATGGGGAAATGTTTAGAATGTTAGGAAGATTAAGTGATCCAATTTAATTCGACAAAGCCTGCATGAGCAGGAAAGTATATGTTACACTCTAGTCAGGGAAGATCTACAATTTTGTTCTAAAGAGTTAAGCTTATACGGTGAGCAGTCAAAGGTTCTTGGGCTATGGTTGATATGATCATGCCAGTCTTTTAGGAAGTTAATTAAATATGGAAAAGATGTTTAACAAGGAAAACATTTAAGAGGTTATTGAGGTGTCTTGTAAGAAATGATGAGAGGTGAAACTAAATCAATAGCATGAAGGAATGGGGATGAATGCCAAAGACATTTGTGGGTAGAAGCCCTTATCTATTTACCATGGAAAGGTGTGAAGAATTAAAAAATAGGCTGTGGATTTAAGTACGGGTGATTGGATATTATTGGTGTCTTTCTCAAAGACAAGAAAAGCTAAAAGCACAGACTGCATTGTGTGGATGAATACAATGAATTTAACTTTGTATATTTCAGAATATAAGTTTGGTAAAGAGAAGTACTTCAATTCAGCAGTCTGGACTTTCATTACCCTGCTTAGCCATACTCAGTGAATGTTATTCCACAGGATATAGTAAAAATGCTGTACCTTTCTAAGGTCAGATTTTATTTAAACCAAAGATTGTCTAATCTCTTATGTGCTATATCTGACTTTCTTATCCAAAACCTTATCTGAGTCTGACCAAATTGATCCCAAGCTGAGGCATACTTCCTGATGTCTGACTGCTAAACTGCTTTTGAGCAACATTTGACCTCTAATTTTTTCAATCTTCCTAATCTCTACCATCATACTGATTTTCTATTTATTACTTTTATTACTACTTCTTTCCTGTATCTACCTTGATTCTTCTGGTCCTAATGTCACCCATTCATCCTTAACCTACCACTGCCTTTGACCCAGACATAAGGCTTTTACCTCACTGTTAGATGCTATCATACGTAATAAAGAAGAATCACAGCAGAAATTTGAGATGGAAACAGCTACTTTGGATAAATCTGTTAGGCCAAGTCACTTCCTTAGTAACAATTTTTTGCCTACGTGAAGGCCATGAGTAACATCTTGGGGTGGAATTGGCCAAGAATTTAGGGGTTCATTTAGATGCTTGATGTGTAGGTTAGGGAAAAGAGTGAACATTTGGGAAAACTTAGTTATTTAAAAGTAACAATTACTCTAGCTCTGTTTAATGCCCTAGTCAGACATTGAAGACAACTAGTATTAATTTTCAAGGTCACTGAAAAACATTATTTTATACAATTTTTAGAAATCAGTGTTTTCCAGGATGCATAGACTCATGTCTTGAAGTTGCAACAATCTTTGTGTGCTATTTAATCCAATAAAGTATTTGAGTATAGAGTGGTCACTTTTACTTTTCAGTTTTGTTGCATTATGTCTAGGGCACCAAAAACAATAACATTAAATAATGAGATAATAAGTATGACTGATATCAATGAAATACATGTATTATTTCAGCCGGAAGTTCAGGCTATTTTTTCATATACTTATTTTTGTGATGAATCATAAAATAAACTGAATCATCTGAAAGAGACCAATGCTCACTATACAGTATGTACAATTCCCAGAGGATAGGATTTATGTTTCTTTGAATGACAGTCAACACTGTAGAAATTTAGTTAGAAGAATTGCAGGTCATAGATCTTGGATGTGACTGACATTGGCAGCATAAAGAAATGATCAGGGAATAGTTCTTTTGAACTCTGTTAGTCAATTTTTAAAAGTCAGAAGTCTTATAAAGAAACCTAAAGGAATAGTTTGCTGAATACAGTTACATTCTAGAAAAATAGAAACAATATAAAATAAGGAAGACAGAAAACAAAAGACATATAAGCTGAGCATGAACTCACAATTAGTGGTAAACAGGAAAGTTTTTTGTTTTATACTTTTTACTTTTTATTTTGAAATGACTTTTGATTTACTGAAGAGTTGCTAAGATAGTACATAGAGTTCACATGTGCCTTGCATCCAATTATTCCTAATGTTAACAGCTCATATAATCTGATGTGTTTATCAAAAATAAGAAATTAGCATTAGTACAATAGTATTAATTACATACTTTTTTGATTATTTGACACGTTTTTCCACAAATACTCATTTTCTGATCTAGGATTCAATATAAGATACCATGATTCACTTAGTTATATCTTCTTAGTCTCCCTCATTTTGTGATAGTTTCCATGGTTTCCTTGTTTTTGTTTTGTTGCATTTGGCTTTTTTTTTTTTTACCTTAATAGTCACTTTGAAGCATATTGCTATGGTAGAATATCTTTGACTTAGATTTGTCTAAGGCTTTCTCATTATAAGAATAGGGATATGGGTTTTGGGGAAGGATACTGCCGAGACAAAGTGGTCTTTTTCTCATATTATATCAGAGAGGACATGATATCAACATGAATTGTTACTAGTGATTTTAGCCTTGATCACTTGGTTAAGGGGAGATTTTCTAGGTTTCTCCACTCAACAGTTATTATTTTTTCCTTTCTATATTTTATTCATTAGAGAAGCAAGCTACTATATCCAGCCACTACATAAGGAGAGAAGAATTAAGCTCCACCTCCTGGAGAGAACAATATCAAATAATTTGTAGAAATATTTTAAAATCACCAGAGTAATTAACAAATAGTTTGAGCAAGCTACCTTGAGACCACACAAATATCTTATTCTCTTTAAAGCTTTAAAGCTTTACTCATGAGTTTTAGCATTTTTAGATTTTGCCTGCATGTTCGCACTTTCTGCCTTTCTATTACTACAGGATATTCCAGGCCTATCTTGTATTTTCTGCCCTAGCTTTAGAATCAGCCATTTCTCCAAGAATATCCTATATCAGTTTATTAGAGAATGTTATTTAGAAACCAAGTTGTATGTGGGTGTTACTGGAATGTCATTGTTTCTAGGTCATCTTAGCACACAGAGCTAGGAAATATCTGTATGTATACTAACTCACATATACAAACATTTATTTAAGTATCTACCTATCTAGCATTCTATCTGTCTACCTCTATTCCAGGATTACAGGGTTCAATCTAACCTTCCAAGTCATATAAACACTGACACACTACCATATAGGATACCTCATGACTCAAAAAATTCTCTTGTATGGCCCCTTTGTAGTCATCAAATGAAATAAGGTAGTAGAGTTGTTTTACCTAAAACAGAAATGTTGACCAATAGTTGCTAGAAAGAGGAGATTGGACTTCAAGATGAAATTCAAACTCACCCCATTAACTAGTCTATTCAGACCTTCATATCCTAAAACTTAACCTGTGCATTGTTTGTGGCATTCTTTGAAAATTTTTGCCTCCAAATTCTGCAGTTTAGCCCAAATATCATGTAGCTATTTAACTACATATTTTGAATGTTTAACAACAGTGTTTTCTCATCACTTTGTTACTTAGGTCTTTAGAGTAAATTATATCCATAGAAAGCACGCTGGCAGAGTAGAGAGAAACATTCCAGTCTGGCTTTGAATGATTGTTCAAAAGGTCCTTATTGAGTGACATTTAGCTGCTTCATTATCTGTGTTCCCTACAAATCAAATTTCAGTATCTAATTTAGAGATTTTTGTGAATATTAAATATGATAACAAATGAGGTTTATAATAGATGAACCTACCTCATTCTCAATTTAAATGAAATTTAAATGATTTCCCCTCTTCATAAAAATTCTTATATACCTTTCAACCTTGAAAAAAATACATGAAACTTAAATTGTAGATAGTGGCCTTCCTGAAACCTACACTAAAATTAGTTCTATTATACAATGTAATGATATTTGGTAGGCAAAGTCAGATTCAGGAGAAGAAGGGTTAGTAAATTACACAATACTCTCTCATTTTTCTACTTTACTTTTTTGTGTTGGTTAGTAGGGTTTTCTATTTGATTATTTACTATTTGTTTGTATATTTTTTCCTTAAAAAGTACCTGAAGAAAATAAGTAAATAAATAAATAGTTTTTCAAAGTAGCCAAAGAATCAATTTTACAAGCTACAGCATGTCATATTTTCAGTATGATTAAGACTTTTTATATTCATGCTAATTTATGAACTTTATGTACATAAAATTTAAAGATATGTTTGTTTTACCTTTGTGCCTATTACACTTGCATTTATAACTCAGAAATCTTTTTTTCTTTTATTTTTTCTGTAACTTTTTTTAACATTAAGTAATTGTTTAAGGATATATGTAGAAACTACCAATATTAATGTTATTTAATGTTTAGTTTTTGATATCTTTCCTATTTTGGGTTCTGGTTAATTTTGAATGCTAAACTACTCAGATTAAGACAATTGAGTTTTCTATAAAAATTGCCACAGTGTATCAGTAACTGCCCTTATTATACAGAGCTGACATTATCAAAGTTCTTCATATGATCCTGATACAGTACTTGAGAAAATTCTTTATTTCCATGAAAAATGAATACAATGTGTCCTGACAATTTATACACTCTTGAATCAGTAAAATATTTGTGGAGTATTGGCCATATGCAAAGTAGTTCACTTGGTGCTCTTGAGGTAGCAATGAACAAAACAGATCTGTTCCTATCTTTGTGAAAGTTATATGATATCTATTCTAGTGAGGCAGCCAGATTCTTAATAAGTATTCATTAAACTGCAGTTGCAATTAGTGACTAGTCTCACATCCTGGCGAAGAAATCTGATCTGTCTGGGAAAGTCAAGGAAGGTTTCCTTGAGGGAGTGATTTATGTTAATCTCTGGAAGATGACTTGATGGATACTGTGGATTGGGTTTTGCAGTCCACAGTCTACCATCCTTATAAGATGTTGTTGTATGTTAAAGAAGATGGGGAACTAACATTACATTTCATAGACTTCATTGCAACATTGGTTTAGATGCAAATTGTACTAATTAAATGAGATCATTTGAGATTTGAAAGGTCTTTTGTTTTCCATTCTTCAGCTTCTTAAGAGTAAAGAGTCATTTGCAGGGAAGGCAGTGAGTGCAGTGTTCTTGACACCTGAATTAGTTTAAGAACTAAATTAATGCATAAGAACAACTCTTAAGGAATAACTCATGTTCCTCCTTGCAGGTAGGATCTCAGGGGTAGTATCTTCCCTAATGGATTCTTTTTAAATTATTTTTTATTTCAGCATATTACAGGAGTTCAAATGTTTAGGTTACATATATTGCCTCTGCCCCACCTGAGTCAGAGCTTCAAGCATGTCTATCCCCCAGATATTGTGCATTGCATCCATTAGGTGTATATATACCCATCCCTTCCTCTCCGCTCCCACCTGCCTGATACCCGATGAACATTACTACTATATGTGCACTTAAGTGTTGGTTCAGTTAAGTCAGTTAATACCAACCTGATGGTGAGTAAATGTGGTGCTTGTTTTTCCATTCTTGTGATACTTCTCTTAGTAGATGGGCTCCAGCTGTATCCAGGATAATACAAAAGGTGCTAGATCACCATTGTTTTGTGTGGCTGAGTAGAACTCCACAGTACAACCTCTGTGGAAAGTAATATGGAAGTATCTCAAAGAGCTACAGGTAGAACTACTGATTGATCCAGCAATCCCATTACTGGGCATCTACCCAAAGGAACAAAAAATATTCTACGAAAAAGACATCTGCACTAGGATGTTTATAGCAGCACAATTCACAATTGCAAATATGTGTAAACAACTCAAGTGCCCATCAATACATGAGTGAATTCCCTAATGGATTGATCCTGTTCTGTTCTTAGAGGTTTGACTTCATACCCACCCTGCATTCTGAAACTCCTTTCTAGCCACTTTTGCTGATACAATCCTTTAGTCAATGTAGATAACTAGAGATGTCTCTATTACTGGCAATGGATCTTAGTAACTATGATTTACTAAGAGTCAAGGAGCCATTCATTTTTATGGCTGAGTAGTACTCTATGGTATGTGTGTGTATATATATGTGCACACATATACACACTCCCCCCACCCCACATTTTCTTCATCCACTCATCAGTTGATGAGCACTTAGGTTGATTCCATATATTTGCAATTATGAAATGTGCTGTGATAAACATATGAATGAATGTCTATTTTTGATATAATGACTTCTTTTCCTTTGGGTTAATACCCAGTAATGGGACTGCTAGATCAAATGGTAGGTCTACTTTTAGGTCTTTGAGGAATCTCCATACTGTTTTCTATAAAGGTTGTGCTATTTACATTCCCACCAACAGTATATAAGCATTCCCACATCCATGCCAACATTGATTATTTTTTGATGTTGTAATAATGGCCATTCTGACAGGAGTAAGGTGATATCTCATTGTGGTTTTAATTTGTATTTCCATGATGATTAGTGATGTTGAACATTTCTTCATATGTTTGTTGGCCACTTGTATGAACATTAGCAACTAAGAAGAGGGGATGTTAAGAGGAGGGTAAGAGATAAAAAATTACCTATCAGGTACAATGTACACTGTTTGGGTAATGGATATACTAAAATCCCTGACGTCACAACAAGTGTAACAAAAACACCTGTATCCCCGAGAATCTGCCCTAAAAATCAAAACTACATCTTAAAACAAAACATATACAATTATTTTAAAGTCAAAATTTTAAAAACCACTAAAAGAAATAGAGATAAAGTATATATTAATTCTTTTTTATTTTTTTATGTTCATTTTTTTTAATTCAGCATATTACAGGAGTACAAATGTTTAGGTTACATATATTGCCTTTGCCCTACCCGAGTCAGAGCTTCAAGCGTGTCCATCCCCCAGATGCTGTGCACCGCACCCATGAGATGTAAATATACCCATCTCCTCCTCCCCACTCCCATCTGCCTGACACCCAATAAATGATACTACTATATGTGCACTTAAGTGCTGATCAGTTAATACCAATTTGATGGTGAGTACATGTGGTGCTTGTTTTTCCATTCTTGTGATACTTCACTTAGTAGAATGGGCTCCAGCTCTATCCAGGATAATACAAGTGGTACTAGATCACCATTGTTTTTTTGTGGCTGAGTAGAACTCCATGGTATATGTATATATATATATATATACACACTACATTTTATTAATCTAGTCATGTATCGATGGGCACTGGGCTGTTTCCATATCTGTGCAATTGTGAATTGTGCTACTATAAACTTTCTAGTACAGATGTCTTTTTTGTAGAATGTCTTTTTTCCCTTTGCGTAGATGTCCAGTAATGGGATTGCTGGATCAAATGCTGGATACCTCTTGTATCTCTTTGAGGTATCTCCATATTACTTTCCACAGAGGTTGTACTAGTTTGCAGTCCCACCAGCAGTGTAAGAGTGTTCCTATCTCTCCGCATCCACGCCAACATTTATTGTTTGGAGACATTTTGATAAAAGCCATTCTCACTGGAGTTAAGTGATATCTCATTGTGGTTTTGATTTGCATTTCCCTGATGGTTAAAAAAGTGAAACAAAGATAATGTCTTTTCATTAGCTCGCTCAAATTTGGCCTTTTTATGTCTTTCACTATCTTGGCAGACCAATAAAATGCTTTGACATACTCTTGGCTTAATAAGACGTATACATCAAAACCCACACTGCCAGTAATATTTCTCATCTTTCAGAATATAATGTTTTAATCATAAAGGAATAATAGAATGAGAGAAGATATGATCTTACATAGGATGTGATGACTCATTAATTCTCACATACCAATAATGTGTATAAATCAAGGTGAATGATCATAAACTACAGAAAATAATTGAGGAGTTTAAGAAAATTTACAGTAACTTACTTGATATCTAATGAATTTTTAATTCATGCAAGTTTTAATAGAAAGGATATAGCAAAGCCATTTCAAAATTTATGTTGAGATACACTCAATTTCAGTTAATTCACTGCACCATTGAAGCAGAAAACAGTTGGCTTTATGAATATTAGGAATAGTGTCTGATTGCATGGTACCATATCCATTACATTTGACTTCTGCTACATTGTGTAGCATGATGGAAATAAAATGAATTGAGATTGACATATAAAAACTGCGACTATATACACAATGGCTGTTTTGATGTAATTTAAAAAAATTAAGTGCTATATTTTGTTTGATGATGATTTAATCTGTTTCATTTTGTTTTGCTTTGTGCTAAAATAAATATGAATCAAAATAAAGAGACCAAATGATTGAACATCAAATATATAAACATGACTTTAGAGCTAACATTTTTTCTAATTAATCAGCATGAGTTTGGATATTTTAAATAGCTATTCTATAGATAATTAGCATTTTAATGTATTTATTGACATTGGTTTGAATATGTAACATACTGTACTAATACCAATTATTTTGAAATTTAAATATTGAGGACTGCACTTCAATATTTATGAAATTGAATGAGTGTTGCCATAGATGCAAAATAGATTTTGCAAAGAAAAACAGGGACTTTTCATGGGTTACATTTCACAACCTTTGTATCATTTTTTTAAGGTGCTTTGATGTACAGATTTTTGTTTCTCCTTTTGAGGAAAATTGCATAAATGTTGTTTTTCAAATGTTGTAAAGGAAATGGATAATGTCTCACTTATACGTGGAATGTAAAAAAGTAGAACTGAGAAATAAAGAGTAAAATGGTGGTTACCAGGGGCTGGAGAAGTAGTATGAAGGGTGTTTGGGAAGATGTTCGTTAAAGGATACAAAATTTTAGTTAGATAAGAGGAATAATTTCAAGAGAACTATTGTACAACATTGTGACTACAGTTAATAACAATACTGTATTCTTAAAAATTGCTAAGCAAGTAGATATTAAGTATTCTTACCACAAAAAAATGACAAATGTGTGAGGTTATGCATATGTTACTTAGTTCAATTTAGTCATTTCACAATGTATACATATTTCAAAACATGTACATGATAAACATATAGAATTTTTAGACATTCTAAAATGTATATTTACTTCAAAATTATATCTTGTATGTGGTAAATATATATAATTTTATCTTTCAATTTAAAAAATTTAAAATAAAAATAGTAAAAAATATGAAAAATAATTCTCATTAAAAGATAAAGTAGATTTCTTCCCTTTTTTCCCTTTAATATCTATAAACATTTCTTCCCTTGTATGTATACATAGCTTATAGTTATCCACATGATAAAAGATACTGATTGAATACCTACTATGTTCATACCACTCATTCAGGCAATGTAATGATTTGAAAATTATGAAGAAAATATTTATCTTCCTATATAGAATTCAGTTTATAAGGCTATATCTTATAAATTACATGTCTGAACATGTATTTCTTTCTTCATTCATTGTGTGCTGACTGATAAATTGTGTGTTTCATTCATTGTGTTTAGGACCAAACATTGAGAGAACTTCTGGAAAAAGTCTATACAATTCCTTTCACATTAATTTATTTTATTAGATCCTCCTCTAACAAAGCCTATAATCATCACCTAGAACTAATGGATCACATCCAGTTTCATTATTGCTCTCAAATATGACTACATATTTGCCCCCCTCAAATTTCCCATCCATGTTAATTTTGAATACTAAATCCACATGTTTTTCATCAAAATTTGTGACCTCGAATTGCTTATGTTCAGAAAGTACCCCCTGTGGACAGTAGCTCTGAGTCCTTTAATATCTAAATCGCTGACATCATCTTTCCATCCAGAAGTCATTCCCTTCCTTAATTGCTTAAGTTTTCCCATGGTATCATCCTAAAAGGCATGAATTATAATTATTTATGTACACAGACTTACAGACAGTGAGAGTTGAGCTTGCCTAAGCAATCCCTTCACGTTGCAGATGTGAAAACTTACATTCTAGTAGGTGAAGGGACTTTGAAATAGTGGTTTAGAAGTTTACCTTACCTAAGCACCCACAAAAAGAATAAAACCTCTAAATTCAAAGCAAGGTTACTGATGGTACCTGACATCCATGAGTGACAAAGATCTTCATCAACTCTCAAGACAGTCCCAGTTCACAAAAAACAGCAGTGGAGCCAGGTCTTCTCAGTCTCAGTTAATATTTGCATTTCCTTGGGTCACAATGCATTTTTATACTATTAATCAATTAAAGAAAGATCTTTTACTTCCCTTCAAGATGGCAGAATAACATTATATTTTCCTCATAGCCTATGAAAATGTATATGGTTCTATTACTCCAATTAAAATATTTTAAGAGCATGAGTTTCTTGGATAAATATGTTACTTCTCCTTTATATCAGGAGCTTTTAAGGCACTGCCAGTATGGCATTACTTTATTATACAATAGTCATACTTTAATTAAAAACTATGATTGACTACATTTTATCTTTTAATATGTATGTTCCCTTTGTGTAAGGGCATGTTATATTAATTTTTTACATGAAACATTATAGCAGACAGAATAAGTATTCATAAGATATGCATAAAACATACATTAAATGACATAGAATAACAAATTGAATGATAAAAGAGATAAGATATGGATAATTTCTGGTTCTATATATGCACGTAACACAATATAATATGCAATTGCTACTGCAAATGTTTCTTAGTGATTTTGATTTTTTTGCAACTTTTGGAGATACTTTGTGGCCACTTTACAGTCACTTTTCCATGTACACTTTAAAAGAATAAACATATTTTTTGGTCATATATATTTCTGTATATAAAATAGTTCAAATTTGATAATTGTGTTGTTCAGTTCTTCTATGTAATTTTATATATTTTGTTTGATATTCTATCCATTATTGAGAAAATAATCTGAAAATTTCTCATTCCAATTATGGATTTGAATTTTTCTTTATCGTTTTGTCAATGAACTTAATACAATTTGAAGAGATTTCAGTTAACAATTATAGTTTTATGACAGTCATAAATTTCTGTTAAGCTCATTTGTTATTATGTACTATCCTTCTTTTATTGAGTATTGCTTTCTTTTGCTAGTATGCTTACAGTGTGTATTTTTTATCCTCCTACATTTAGCTTTTTTTTTTTTTTGCATTAAAGGTGTGATTCTAGTAAGCAGAATAGGTATTGTCATTGTCTAACTCACTCTTTAAGTTTTACCTAAACATTTAGCTTATTTGAATTTAATGAAGTTATTAATTTGGATTTATAGCTATCATCTGAGTATTTGTTCTTTGTCTCACAAGTTTTTATCCCTTTTTTCTTCCTTTGCAATGTCTTCTCTATAAATTTTACTTTAATATTCAGCTTGTTACTATAATACATTTTCATAGCTGTAAGTGCAGAATTAACAAAAATTTCTTTCTATATGGAAAATTAGCTTGGGTTAATTTCACATAGCTGTTTCTCTAGAACCCTGATGATAGTGGAATCAACTCCTAGCAGCTGGCTTAAGGCAACTACGGAATGAATTATCAATGTTAGGTTGGAAGACACAGTTTTGATTTTCATTGCAAGTAGTATGGCTTATGAAGAGATGTTTTCTTTCTGGAGCCTGGGAATTATGCCCAATCGTTCCTATATGGAGCCAGTGGCTTGTAAAATACAGTTGCTTCCATACTTAGATGTGTTGCCTAACACCTAAGCTTTCACTTGGTAGGTCAAAAAATTGCCCCTGAATTTTTAAAAAATTCGTATGGAAGAAACATGCCTGATACTGCCCTGTTGGCATACTGAGTTTGCTATTATCTATCTTCCTTAAAGTTAAGTAAACTCAGCTAAGATAGTCTATTCATATCTAGAGTTTAGCAAAAAATTTTGCTAATGGTGTAAGCAGATTTGGTATTACAGTAATTGCCACATTATTACAATATGAATTCTTGACTTATGACAATGGAATACCACATCTCAGATAATATGACTTTGAAACATTATAACTTCATTTATCCCATCTCTCTATTTTCTAAGTTTGCCATGTATATTAATTATGCATATATTTTAAACATTATTACATTTGTTCTTTACAGTCATTATTTCCTAAGCTCTGTATTTATTTTGTGCATTTCTGTGCTTTCATTTGAGGTCATGGTCCATTTCTCTAAAGACTTTGATTTAGTATTTGTGTAGTTTCTGTTTTCTGGCAGTGAATTATCTCAATTTTTATTTATCTGGAAATATTTTTATTTGGTTCTTTTTGAAGGATATTTTCACTGGACATAGAATTCTATGCTTGTAATCAGTTTATTTTAGCATTTTAAAGCCATTATTCCATTGTTGTCTTGACTTGATTATTTTTGTTAAGTCAGGAGATCAATTACACAGCATGATGAATATAGCTAATAATTCAATATTGTACATTTAAATTTCACTAAGAGGGTAAATTTCAAATGTTTTTTCATAAAACTGTTAAATATTTGAGGTGATGAATATGTTAATAAGCTTGATTTAACCATGTCACACTGTACCCAAACTTTGTAACAACACTTTGTACACCTTAAATAATCTATAACTTGCCAACAACAATAAAAATGTAATGTTATATCTTTCCAAGAAAGTCAAATAAGTCTATTTTTGTTAATTGTAATATATCTGCTGTCTTTTCTGCCTCTTGACTATGTTCTTCAGCTTATTGCTTTCTACAAAAAAAAATCATTAAATGCTGAGGGGAAGGATGGCAAGCAGAATATCAATTGAGCTCTCTGTGGTTGCTTTCTCTCTTGGATCTTGGCTTCTCATTTCTTATGATCTCTGCTGTCTCAGATATTTTGTTTTGCTTCATTTGTCTTTATTTTTTCTAGGTGGTAGTATTCGTCTGAAGTAAGATAATTCTTTCTTTATCATGCCTCGAAATGGAAATTTCTACTCAATGATATTTGACTTATACACAAAGTTTGTCCTCATATTTTTTACTTTGTCCCTTATATTTTTGATTGCCTAAAAAAGTCACTAACAGGGAAAAAAGGGAACCATAGGCATATCCATTGCCTGGAAATGGCTGCTATTGTCAAATAATTGAATTTTCTGCCGAATAATTTGCATTACTACCTTATTGAATACAAACTGCTTAATTTATACCTTGGGTCTCTTGCTTATTAGCTCTGTGATTTGGTTAACTTGCTTTATGTCTCTGTGACTCAGTTTACTCATAAATAAAATAATGATAATAATAGTTTATGCACTATGGAGTTTTTATGAGAATTAAATTATTCAATCTATATTGTTAACTATTTTGATGATGATAATGTTATCATAATTAAAATATCAACAGCTATTAATATTACCTATATAGAACTAAAGTTAATGTTATACTGTATGATATAGTTAGATATTTTTTATGTGGTTATAGATTCCTAACTATACTCATACACCCATTAATTTAGCATATGTATTGTTGCAACTAACTTTTGTAGGTAATTTTTATAATAAATTCATAAACAAAGTATACAGTTTTATTCTAACCAAAGTTTTGGTTCACATTTCCAAATATTAATATTATGTTTACCAGTACTTGTGGTCTATTGCAGGACTATTTTTAGCAATATTACTATTGGATTTGTTATTAATTATATATTTCCAGAAGAAGAAACATTTAAGTACCTGGAAATTATATCATAAGTTAAAAACATCTATTTTTGTGTCCCTTGAGTATATTCACTAACAAAATTTCTCTGTTATCTTGTTCAGCTGTTTTCCTCATTCAATACTAGATGTTTAAGAAAAATTGCTAAGCTATGAATTACATTCTTTGGTATCTTTATTAAGATCTTGGGTATGAAAATATCAATTCAGTGCAGTAGTTATGCAATTTCTATGCATTGAGCATAAAGTAGCAGTTTTCATTAGCAGGTTTTCACAGTCAAAACTGTTATTTCTCCACTAACATTTCTAATTCAAACTGCAAGCTGCTTGTTTGCAAACAGAGAAATTGGAACTTGCCAATTATGTTAATCATCAGTTATAAAATCTCTTGAATATCTCATGATCTAAAGAACAATTGGAAGCTCAATTTTTTATGCCTTGTCTATAACTATTCATCTATCTACTGTTTATCTCAATTTTTCTACCATTTTGATTGAATAAGGAAGACATTTCTAAAGGTCATTTTTAGTTATCAATGGTGTTATTAATTTGTAAGGGATCTAGCTGTGTTTTTTTGTTTTTTTTCTCCAGAATCAAATTACTTTAAGAGCTCCATGGATGAATAGAAGGCAGATTACTCTCATTGTTCTAAATAATGTTTGGCCTAGGAATTGGGGAGGCATAATTTATTTCATTATATCATATTCAGAAGCTTTTAAGATGTTTAGGGTCTAATCTTTAATTTGATACAATATTGTGAGAATTTTCTATTGTTATTCTTTTCTATAAGGCCAGAATAATGTAATAACTTATTAATTGTTCACATTAATGATGAAAACACATTCATATTTATCACACATTAAATGTTACTAGAATATAGATTACCTTTGTTTTCTCATTATATCAAATCAATTTTATAGCTAGTATCTATTTTTCTAAAGAATCTTTCACAAAGTAAAACCTATCCATACAATATATAATGTGATAATTTATTATAACTCAATGTCAGCATTTATTCTTTAAAGTAAAGTAAATATTAAAAGTGTGACTGCTATGGAGATTTTCATCTTTAACAATTATTTTCATAAAAGAAAACATACTTAATAAAATAACATTTGAAAATGAAGCATTTTGTGTCTTATTCTCCATTTCTTTGTTTAAAGTACTTGTGTCTATTTTTATTTCTTCTATCATAATTGAATTATTATCAGTGATCTTTAGATGCTAGTATCAATAAGTAAGTTTCTTGTGTAGAATTCAAAATTGCATATCATTCATATAGTTTTCAGGGAAATCCATACAATAAGTAGATCATTATATGTTGTGAAAAGATATTAGCATTACAATAGTAATAAGTTTACACTATGTATAAGATAAACTAAGAATATATGCTGGTTTCAATGTATAATACATTTGCTACATTAGGGGTATACTAGTCCTCAGTAAATGCAGAATGCTGGCCTATAGCCCCCTGGAAGACATTATGCTTTTCCTCTCCTTGCCAGTCATAATGATCCCTGTTCCCAATCCCTTATGAAAAGCTCAGAAGCATCTATTCAGGTCCTTTACTCATTTTTCATTGGGTTATTTTTTTTCTATTGAGTTTCCTGAGTTCCTTATAAATTTTGGATAATAATCTTTTATCAGATATATAGTTTGCAGATATTCTTTTTCCATTTCATAGGTTGTATTTTCATCTTGGTGGTGGTTTATTCTGCTGTGCAGAAGTTTTTTTAGCTTGACATGGTCCCACCTCTTTATTTTTGCTTTTGTTGTCATATAAAAAAATCATTGCCAAGATAAATGTCAAAAAGATTTTCCCCTATGTTTTCTTCTAAAAGCTTTAAAGTTTCAGGTCTTATTTTTAAGTCTTCAATTAATTTTGAGTTGATTTTTGTGTATGGTATAGAATATGGGCCCACTATCTTCCTTTTGCATGTGGATATCTAGTTTTCTCAACACTATTGAAGAAACTATCCTTTCCTCATTGTGTCTTCTTGGTATCCTTGTCAAAGAACTGGCTGTATATATGTGGGTTTATTTCTGGATTCTCTATTTTGTTCCATTGGTCTATGTGTCTGTTTTTATGCCAGAACCATACTATTTTGATTACTGTAGCTTTCTAATATAGTTTGAAATCAGGAAATGATGCTTCCAGCCTTGGTGCTTATAAAGATTACTTTGGCTAGTTGCAGTCTTTTGTGGTTTCATATAAATTTTAGGATTGTGTTTTCTACTTTTGTGAAAAATGCCATTGGAATTTTGGCAGGAATTACATTCAATCTGAAGATCACTTTACATAGTATGAACATTTTAACAATATTAATCTTCTGATCCATAAATCTGTGATTTTTTCTATTAATTAGTGTCATCTCCAATTTCCTTCATCATTTTTTTTATAGTTTTCAGTGTATAGATCTTTCTCTTCTCGGTTAAATTTATTCCTAAGTGGTCTATTATTTTTGATGCTATTTTAAGTGGGATTGTGTCATACAAATGGCCAGTAGATATATGAAAAGGTGTTCACCACCACTAATTATCAGGAAACTGTAAATCAAAGCCAGAATGAAATATCACCACATACCTGTTACGATGACTATTAGCACAAACATAAGAGATAATGAGTGATGGTGAGGGAGTGGGAAAAAAGGAACTCTCATACACTGTTGGTGGAAATGAAAACTGGCACCACCATTACAGAAAAAGTATGGAGGAGCCTCAAAAATCTTTAAAAATAGAAGTACCATGTAATCCAGCAATCCCACTTCTGGGTATATATCCAAAGGAAATAAAATCAGTACCTCCAAGAGATGTCTGAACCCCCATGTTTATTATAGCATTTTGTGTGATAGCCAAGATATGAAAACAACCTAAGTGTCCATTAGTGGGTGCATGTATAAAATATAAATGGGACAGTATATATAAAGGAATATTATTCAACCATAAAAAGAAGGAAATCCTGCCATTTGCAACATGGTGGATGAACTTGGAGGACATTTTGCTAAGCAAAATGAGATAATCCAGACACTGAAAGACAAATACTATATAGTCTCAGAAGCTGAATCTAAAAAAGCTGAATTCATTGAAGCACAGAGTAGTTGTGGTTGACAGGGGCTGTGATGTGGGACTTTTTTCCCATGTCGGTCAAAGAATACGAACTTTCACTAATGAGCTGAATAAGTTCTGGGGACTTTTTGTATAGCATGGTGTGTTTAGTTAGTAGTATTGTATTATTTACCTGAAATTTGATAAGAGCAGATTTTAAGTGCCTTCACTACACACACACACACACAAACACAAATAGTGACTATGGGTGGTGATAAATGTGTTAATTATTACAACTGTGGTAATATGCTTAGTGTATGTCTATTAAATTATCACATTGTTCGCCTCGAATACATAGTCATGTGCCACATAATGACATTTTAGTCAATGACGGACAGTTTATGCAATAGTGGTCCCATAAGAATATAAGGGAGATGAAAAGTTCTGTTGCCTAATGATGTCATAGCACAGCTCATTATGTATTTGTGGTGATGCTGGTGTACTAAACCTATTCACTGTCAGTCATATAAAAGTATAATGCATATAATTATGTACAGTACATGATACTTGATAATGATAATACATGACTAAATTACTGGTTTATGCATTTACCATATTACACTTTTCATTGTTATTTTAGAGTATGCTCCTTCTATTTTTTTTTAAAAAAGAATTTTAACTGTAAAATAGCTTCAGGCAGGTCCTTTAGGAGGTATTTCAGAAGATGATATTGTTGTCACAGGAGGTGACAGTTCTGTCTATGTCATAGCCCCTGAAGACCTTCCAATGGGACAAGATGTGGAGTTGGAAGACAGTGATCTTGATGACCCTGATCCTGTATAGGCCTAGGCTAATGTGTTTGTGTCTTAGTTTTTAAGAAAAAAGTTTTAAAAAGTAAATAAAAAAACACATAAATTTAAAAATAGAAAAAAGCTTACAGAATAATGATACAAAGAAAGAAAATATTTTGTACTGTAAAATGCACTTGTGTTTTAAGCTAATTATTATTACAAAAATGTTACAAACAGTTAAAAAATTAAAAATTTAAAAAGCGTATATAGTAAATAAAAAGTTACAGTAAGCTAATCTATTACTGAAGACAGAATATTTTTTTTTTTATAAATTTAGTGCAGCCTAAGTATAGTGTTTATAAAGTCTATAGTAGTGTACATTAATAGCCTAGGCCTTCACATTCACTCACCATTCACTCACCAACTCACCCAGAGCAACTTCCAGTCTTCCCATTCACGGTAAGTGTCCTATATAGGTGTATCATTTTTTATCTTTTATACTGTATTTTTATAACCTTTTCTATGTTCAGATATGTTTAGATGCACAAATACTTACAATTGTGTTATATTAATAATTGACTACAGTATTCAGTACAGTAACATCAATAACATGATGTACAGGTTGCAATACAGCTATTCCACATGGCCTAGGTATGTAGTGGGTTATTAAGTACACGCTATGATGTTCACACCATGATGGAATCATCTAACAACACTTTTCTCAAAATATATCCCCATAGGTAAGCAGTGCATGACTGTATATAATTTGTAACTGTCAATTAAATATTTTAAAATAAAATAAACCTCAGAAATGGGTTTAAAGCTGGTGCACATATTAATGAAGGGATATATTGATTTATAGTTTTTTTTGTTTGTTTTTGCCCAGAGACCCCTAAGAATCTTTTAGTCTCTGTATTGTAGATTCTGTACACCTAGAAGGATGTCTCTCAAAAAGGCCTTAAGGTCAGTGAAAACATAGTTCATTGCTAGAAATAACAAGTAAAACAAGATTGAATGTTACACTTTACAGAACTTGTGGCAAGACAAATAACAAGATAGGAGGTGAGTTAAAACTCCAAAGAAATAGATGATCTGGTAGTATAATATATCCTAATCTTTATCATCTGTTTAGATATTTCCTAAATATTTTTATAGTTTGAGAACTAGATAGAAGATGAAATGGAAAAGTTATATATACCATTATAGAAATTAGAGAAAACACTACAAGAACTCTATAATTTGATTTAACAAACAATAAATGTGTAGTGTCTTTTATACTGTAATTTTTATAACCTTTTCTATGTTCAGATATGTTTAGATACACAAATACTTACAATTGTGTCTGTTGTAATAATGTGTAATAATAATGTGTCTGTTGCACTATTGACCAATTTGTCAACCTAGAAAAGTGCTCCAATTCTAATGTGCCTCAATTTCTCCACTTGCAAAAGTCAGTGTCTCATATAAATGTAAAGCAATTATTCTCACTGTGTGACAAAATTTTTAGTAGCAACTGTAGAGATACAGAAAAGGAAAATAAGATCTTAAGAAGTAGGACAGACACTTTGATTCTTTTGAGATATGTGATCCTTTTAAATGTACTTACATTTAAAAAATGTAAGTACAACTCTTTCTAAAAATATTTAATGTCATTTAGTGCCTTCCTATTCTATTCATATAAAGGAATGTTTTCACCAACAATAAATGTAGAATTAAATGCCCTCGTTCTTGCATATGGAACAGAAATGAGAAAAGGAAGAAATTTTTGCTACTCTTTCCTGCTTTCAGCTTAGAAGTAATTAATTGCCTGTGATGAGAAATCATGATATCATATTCTGACAATGCACATATTTATACACAAAATTAGAGAGGTAAAGTAACAGTAAGGTGTCTGAAAGACAATTAGTACCATAAATGTATAAATTAAACTATAATTACAGAGCAAATGGTCATCACAGAAAGAGGTAACTTCCTTAAAAGGCTATATAGTGCCAAGATCAGATAGGAAAAGACTTAAGTTCAATCCTGCTAAAGTTTTTAATACATTTAAAGAAAGACTATGTACATTAGAATTTTATAAAAGCCCAGAATTTTATAAAATCTTTATTAAAATAATCTTAGAAGCTCAGGAAAAGGAAACACCGAAAAGGCAACATTATTTTTCAATACTTTCCCAACCACTACCCATAGCAAAGGGTCTGTACTCCAAGAGCGAATTACATTTGTTACCAGATATTGTTGATATCTTATATCCAGTATCTGATATCAGAAACATATAATCCAAATTCTATAGGTCTATGGAAGCCTCATGCATTAAAATGCTAATTCCTTTTACTCTTTTATTTATTTATTTATTATTTCAGCATATTATGGGGGTACAAACATTAAGGTTATGTACATTGTCCTTGCCTCGCCTCCCCTGCCCTCTAGAGTCAGAGCTTCAAGCGTGTCCATCCCACAGACGGTGCACATCACACTATGTATATACCCATCCCCTCCGCCCCCCTTCCACCTGCCCCCAACTGATAAATTTTTTTTTAACATTTTGGTTACATTTTATATCTTTGCCTCTCCCTAGCAAGGGTTAGAGGTATGCCCTTCTCCACACTGTTCACCACATCCCTCAGATGTGGGTCTACCCTCCCAACCCCCGAATCCGTGGTGAACACCACCACCCTTTGAGCACCATAGTGTTAGTCAGTACTAATTTGATGGCGAGTACATGTGGAGACCATTATTCTGATCTTGTGTCACCTCACTTTGGATAATGGGCTTAAACTCAATCCAGGATAATATAAGCTGTGCTAGCTCAATTCACTATTGTAAGGACGTGGAAACAACCCAAATATCCATCAATTCATGAGTGGATTATTACAATTTGGTATATATTTACAATGGAATATCACTCAATTCTAATTCCTTTTACTCTTGTCCAAACTTACCAAGGCATTGGCAAATCATAATTTGTTCCTCCTTGTGCATTGAATAAACAGATTGTTAATGTTTTTATACTTCAGAAGATAGATTTTAAAGTATAAGAGGTCATTGTTGTTATACATTTCAGCCTCTGCTTACCGTGATCATCAACATGAGTCAATTTTCCAAATACAATCAATTCTAGAACTTGACAACATTAAATCTATTGATCAGTTGACAGCATTAACAATCAATTCATGCACAAAATGGCTACCTAATATGCATGAAATATTGAGAATAGAAGATGATGAGAGAAAAATATTTAAGAGAGGTTGATTTTTTCTTATACTCTTCAAGTATTGCTTCATGTTCAGAATGCTTTCAAATATTAGAGTCCATTGAAAAATTAAAGCTGTATTCTGGTCTTAACATTATAAATTCATATCTTCTTTTGTACTGTGGATTGTAATCCCATTATACTCAGGAAAAAAAAAAACTGTTTTGTAAGGAAGAACCCTAAGACATGCCACAGTAAGTGGAAATAATAGTAACATTATGTTCCAAGTCATCAAGCCTTTTAATTCTCTAGGACAGTTTTATAGTTCATATGTCATGGTGAATCTTTACACTGTTGATAAAGATTTATAAAAAATCACTACCTAAGCACAGGTACTCAAGCGTAAAAAACATCTTTCTACTTTCCCACAAATCAGACCCACTGGGATTCTGTCTCCTTGTTATTTTGTTTGGTTTTCAGGTGTACATTGACTTAATCCTGTTCAGAAAGGGAATCTAAATCTCTCAGGACTTTCACAGAAAAGAAGAGGCTCTACAAGCTTTCCAGAGCACTTCAGCTACAAGTGACTATCAATAGATTTCCTTTAAAAAACTGTAAATGTGGAAACTTTCCTAAAATAAAGTCAATTTATCAGATTTCCCCATGTTTATGCTACCTTATATATAATATCATTTTACACATTATAGACATGTTTCTATCTTTGTTTAAATTAATGCATGTCTTCCCTTTATGTTTTCAAAAATAAAGAGCTTTTATGTCAAAATAAAAAAGAAACATAGGCAATATATCCCTATTCAAATTATTTTTGAATCCTTTGATTTTGGTTTGCTTGTAGCCACTGAAATATTAAATTCTGTGAAAAAAAATGTCTCCTGAGAAATGTTTTCGTACAAGGTCTGTAGTGCAGAGAGTAACTGACGAGGTCTATCTACAGACACCCAATCAGCCACTTTATGATTGATTTTATATTTTTAGTGAAAATAACGGTTATGATTTAAAACTAGAAGAATTGGCAGAAGATATGCTAATACTTTGACAACACTTATCAAGCCAGCAGAGAAAGTGACAAGATGGATATCACTAGGCAAAATAACACTCAATAAATACATGGCTAGTTTGGGGCTAATTATCCCTTGTACAGAGGCTTTGATGATCTTATTGGCAACCAGTAGCACCAAGGCACAAATGCTAAGAGACATAGTGGGAAGAACACTTAACGTCCATTCTCCTAGAGTTTTTCAAGAATGTAATACATTGTTATTAACTGTAGTCACCATGTCACACAATAGATTACTTGAACTTATTCTTTCTAGCTAACTGAAATTTTGTGTCCTTGAACCCACATCACCCACCCCTCTCCCTTCCAACATACACATATCTACCCCATCCCCTGGTAATCCACATTCTACTCTCTAGTTCTGTGTGATAACTGTGTGATGTACTGCATATGCTAACCAGCTAGATTTAGTCATTCAAGGATGTACATATACTTTCGAAACACCATATTGTACACAATAAATATATATAATTCTATCTGGGTAGTTTTAAAAAAGATATATAATGGGCTTCATTGTAATTCAAGCAACCATAGATGCTTGAAGATTTATCCAGAGTGTGAGACAGAGCAAGAAAAATCCATGGTTCTATCAAATATTGAACAACGAGGTGGGCAGCATTCAGGATTCTGAGAGATATTTGCATAAGAAGAAACAGAAGCAGATACAGATGTGGAGGATGCTGAGCCACGAAGGCAAAGACAGCTGTTAAAAAATAGGCAGTTTACCAAGGTCTGGCCCAATGTGCTAGTGCTGAGGGCTTGAGTCCTAGTCATAGTGGGGAACTAGGGTATTAGATTAGGAAATCAGGACAATTACAGATCTTACCTACTCTGGAAAACAAAGGGAGCAGTAGAATGAATAGAAAGTAGAAATTCATGAGATGTCTCAGAATCTGTTCATGAGCCTATGTGCCATACCCGGGAAATGGATCCTCAGTCTTGTATCAACTAGAAATGATTTGGCTGAGAAAAAGTTGAAGGATATTTTGGATTCTTGATAAGCCATGCAAAACAGGAGATCATCAATTTGAAGAGTCATTGTACTTTATTTTCTATGATTTTTCAAAGTGGGGGCAAAAAATGGTTGATGATAACATTGATTCAGCATATCATATGATTTATCCGGTAGATACAACAAGAGGTAAAATAATTGATAAAATAATGCAGTTGCTAATGGAAGTCTTCACCTCCCATCCACCATGACACTAAAATCTCTGGGATATAGTGATTGTTAATAGACTTCTACCATAGAATATTTAACTAGATTGTAAAAATGCATTAAAACCAATTGGTGACTGACTGCAATGTCAGACAATTTACTCAATGCAGTTATATACTCCCCAACCATCTTGTAACTATTAAAATTGTACTACATACACTCTGCTGGCTTTATATTGATCTTAAAAAAGAAAACAAAAAAGAAGGCATGAGAAAAAAACAAAATGAGAAGATCCAGCTACAACTATTTTTTCTATTTTGCTTTGTAAGTCAATAATACTGCAGAGTTTGAAATCTATTCTTGAAAGGGTTTATCTAAATTTTGTCAATGTATTTTTACCAGCACGGGGGAAATTCAAAAAGATGGATAACTTTTGCAAATATTAAAAATTGAAACAATTAAGTGTTTCCTTGGGAAAATTCATTCAGAGAAGATGCCAACTTTTAATCTAGTTTCCCTGCTCAATGGTTTATAAATATAAATATTTTGGGGATCACTGGAAGAAAATAAGTCTCTCTAAAACCAACCTGTGATAAAAATGAATTATATCTTAAGTGTTTCTAATGCACAACGTGTCTCTTTTAATGAATAAATATCATTTAATTTACAAAAAATAATAATAATAATTTAAAGGTCACAGACTACCTTTTTTTTTCCTTTGACACCTTTGTGCATTCATCTCATTGTTTGACTGTTTACCTCATGCATTCAGTAATATAAATTCCTTGGCATTTAGCTGGATCTTTTTTTTCCCCTGTGGTTTGAAGTTCTTTCCCTTTTTTAATTAGATTGACCTTTTGGTTCACTTGAATGCCCTCAGCTTGACAAAGAATAACTGTTCTCTTCTAAGGCAACCAGAAATGAACAGAGAAAGAGTGAAAACACTGACATAAAATGAAAATTTTTGATGCCGTGATCTGGGCAATATAATTGTATAATTGTTACTTTTTACAGTCGCTAACACAGAGAAATTTGCAGTTTCCCCCAATTCTCAGTGCTTTAATGTGGTGAGCTACTCCATATCTTTCCAAATTAACACTTTTATAGGACTCTTTAAGACTAATGTATTTAAAGTGTTTTATATGTGTTTAGTAACAGCTGACCTGTCTTACCATTCTGAAAGCCAGGGTTTAGTTTTGAAAAAAATTTAAAAAACTCATCCTCACTATCATTCTGTCATTGTGTGAATATGCATGTGATTCACATATGCATATGTGCACACACATACATACACCTAACTTTTTTTTTTTGTAAAAGTAAGTTTTAAAGAATATTTAATATATAGGTGTCTTTTGAGGCAGAGTCTACAATGCACAATTATCCAACAAACTCTTTAGGATTCAAATGTTTATTACATATTTTCCCACATACTTGATCTATAATGTGTAATACATAAAATTGTGAGACTACATAGTAACTAACCCATTTTAACTAATACTTATTGGTCAAAGCTTCAGGTATGGGCTAAGTAAGGAACTAGTGTTGAATACAACAGAGCCATGTTAATACTAACACAAGTTACTTCTATAATGCTGACATCACATTTCTATCACCAAGAGAAAAAAAATCACTTTAAAAATGTATAAGGTTGGAATGAACTGACTGATGTCCACTCCATTATTTCTGAATTATTAACTAACAATTTAAGTACTGCAGTTGCTAGGTCAACTTGGTCTAAATACAAGAATATACTATAATTGAATCTCAAGATAGTTAAATAATCTTTCAGCTCAATAAAATAGATAAGAGAATTTAAAAATGGGCAAAATATATTTTATTTTATTTTTTTGTTTCATCATCTTACAGGGGTACAAATGTTTAGGTTACATATATTGCCTTTGCCCCACTTGAATTGGAGCTTCAACTCTGTCCATCCCTAGACGGTGCCCACAACACCCGTTAGATGTGAATATACCCATCACCTCCTCCCCTCTCCCACCTACCTGACACAAGATGAATGTTACTACTATATGTGCACGTAAGTGTTGATAAGTT